>DWAO01001268.1:0-19745 GCA_018230605.1 Heliconius congener
GCCTCCGGAATTCGGCAGAAAGTGGGGAACGGAGTGTCTTTCACTACGTTCCCTCAGCCTACCCTGCAGTGTGCGGGATACAGCGTGAAGCTGATTGATTTATTTATTTTTTATATTTTTTTAAAATTATAAAGTAAGTAAATTTTTAACATTTTTTTTGTGTTCGATTTCTTAAAAGTAGAAGATAGAGAGTAAAATATATGAGGTCTGGTCTAGAAGAATTATTTTTTTTTTAATATTACATGTTAAGGTGCCTTATATATTTTTTAAAGTTGTTTTTTTGACTCTACATTCAGACGCATTAATATAACAGCAAATCATCTTAAGCCTCGCGGATTGTGCTCTGTTAAGTAAACTAAATCAGTATCTGTTATTTTTGAGATAAAGAGTACAGTTGAGTAGTGGAACAGCGCCACGTTGATAAATCAAGGAGGGAAATCAGGGGGGAAAATGAAAATTATTTATATATATATGGGCAATGCCCTGAGACGGGACTGAACTCATAATATTTTTAATAAAAGATAATATATATTTCAAAAAATCTAAACAACTTGTAAAATAGCCTATAAACCATACATGTGACTGTATAAAATATTTGAGTTTACTGGAACCACCTTAAGAACGCTTCTGTACAATTTTTGTATTATATTTTTTTTAAGATTCCATTAGACAGCTTAACACGTGCAAACTTAAAAAGTTTTATTAGAAAACTTTCAAATAACAAATATCTTTCAAACACTAACCACAATATATTTTCAAGAACCTTTTATATATCTACCTTACTCGGAATCTAAATCAAGAACTTAATGACTAGTACTGATTAGGAATTTATGATTTATTTATTCTTCCGGTAAAAATCACAGCAAATTATTCAGCTATTTATGAAATACGCAATTTGTGTAGATATTAGAGAATGTAGTGTCATGACACTACGTTAACTATACAAAAAAATATATAGCTACAAATAAAGTTAAATAAAATCAGAAATGTTATCTTTAAAAACTAATTTTATAATAAAAATGCACCCTAATTTCAAAACCATACAAATGAAAAATCGTGTAAAACAAAGGCCATTCACTTAAAATGTAACCATCAAGCAAAACATTCCGGTTTCCATTTTTAAACAAGCACTTAAAAGTGCTACTACTTATAATGTGAAACGAAATAAAAAAATAAGCAGATCGGCCGACTAAAAAAGAAAATATGGCGAACCAACGAGGGTAAACTGTTACGTATGTAATAAAAAAGTAATATTTTTTTTTATTTATTTTTTAGCTTTACGTTGTGTCACGCATATAGCGGGGTAGACAGAGGGTTAAGTTTCTCCCTTCTCCATTTTAACGGCGGCGTGCGGCTGTGCGGCGGAATTCAACGCTGTGCTTTGTCTTGTTAAAATTAAAAGAAATTAAAATATTATTTTACACCGAGTTGGAATCAGATCCGCAACTGTCTTGCATAAATAGGCGCTATGACGCTGCTTCACGACGGCCTCGATGTCTTTTTGCAGTCGTACTAAGACATTCCGTTCGAACTTAGATAGAAACTTTTCCTAAATGAAGTTGGAACATAATATACAATCATAATATATATTTTGTTTGTGAAACGATTACCCATGTAATCGTTTTATTCATATAAAATTTTACAAACCGTTCGCACAATTTTTAACAAAAATTATAAGTGCCTTGGTCTGTTTGAAAGTAGCATCTACAATATAAAATTTGTAACAGCCTGAATGAAGTAGGCCTATAAGAATACCATTGAATCAAACTTATTGTCTGTATTACGATGAAAATTTAAAAAGCTTATTACTACTTACTTATTATTCACGGACAGACGGTTTCCAAAAGGTGCGGATTCAAATCTCGCTACTTACATAAGTTTTTTTTAGTAATACGTATTTTTCTTTCCTAAGTGTGGAATAACATTTTAAAAATATAAAAACAATTATTATTGTTTATATTATGTTTATTTCCCTGCTCTACTGAAAAAAAACAGCTTCACGCTTAAGTAACTTAATGTTAAGAGACTCTTTACCTTTACAGTCGAAAATTATGGTGCTGCGCCACTTCCATCTAAAATATATGTATTATAATAAAATAATTTAAATATTAATTAATTAACGTTAATGCACATTTTATGATGCAATTTTTAAATTTAAAACATTTTCACTTAGAATAAAAATGTTAATAAAAAGAACAACAACACAATTAGTTCAAGTATTTACAATTTAAAAATGGTAATAATAAAAAAATACACAAAACGAAAAACAAATCGGCCGACAAAAGAAAAGTTAAACCACAAACTATGTGTAAATTGCCATAATAGGAGCGGAAAAGAAGAAAAAAAATATTGTAAATCCAGTGCAGTGTTCTAAACCTTTTAATATACGTACATTTATACTGCAGATATTTTAAAAAATAGTTAGAAGTAGTCTCAGTTAGTTGTAGGCTTATCCCCGAATAGTATGTTAGGCAGAGGGAACCTAGTATTAAGGCACTCCACTTCCCTCTCCTCTCATCTTTTGAAATTGCGTGTGGAAAGGTGTAACTCAATACCTCTCTTATGCCAGCACACCAGATGAAAATTAATTAAATACTTTTCCCCGAGAGAGATGCGAACCCACAGCTGTCAGACACTGTCCCAATTTGCCACCATCGTTCCCACTGAATATAGCTGTTTACTCTTCTCATTAATACATAATACGGTCTTGTATGCAGGTGTAACAGATTACCACTCATAAATTAGTAATTCAATAGATTTAATTAGGCTGCGCTATAGTGTCCTATTTGCTAAGATAATAATAGTGTAGCCCTTCAACTTGGCCATTTCTATAATATTCATGTTATATCATGACTAAGTTAGAAGTATACATAGAAAGCAAGCGCTTTGGTAAGCAAAATGAGGCGTTGAGTTCTGCCACGTGACACAATATCTCGAAATTAGGAGGAGAAAAACAGTTTGTCTAACGTTGGGTGTATTTGCCACTCTCTACGTGAATTTCTCGTTCCGATTCGAAGGTGACACTCAGTGCTGAGTTCCTCGACACTATTAATGTATCAAAAAAGGACGAAAAGTGGACATGATAGATAGAATATCTTAACACAACATCTTCTTCATAGGATAGGATCTGAATAGTGGAAGTCTTTAGAGGTTACTAGTAAACCACTAAAGTTTAGGCTCGTGTAATTTATAGCAACCATCGGATTCTATTGCACTTATAGCACTTACTGTAGAAAAACGTATTTATTCGTGTTTTTAATATTTTATTGAATTTTCACTGCTGGTTTTATAAAATCTGAAGATATTTAAATTTTATTTGTAGACCGTACGAGGTCTACAATATCGCTAGTTAAAATAGTCAATGAATATAATGAATATTTCATTCCAAAAAATGCAGCATTAAGTTATTATGATACTAGCAGATAGCCTCATCTTTAGTCAAACAGATACTGGCCAATAGCCAAATAAGCAATTAAAAATTATATAGGTACACGGCGTCTGCATAAACTAAACGTGGCGGTTGTGGAGTCGTGGCCCACTATTGGGATAAAGTTATTTTAATTTCCTCGCTGGGTGGCACAGCGTTGAGCTCCGTCATTAAACACAATAAAATATAGTCCCGAAAATTAGTTAGATAATACAATAAAATTCAAAAAATAAAAATATCCTGCTCCAAAAAGTGTGTAAAATACAAAAATATTTTTTAAATTGCATACGTTTTATAAAAATTATATATCTAGTACGCACATTTGTCTGTTGTTTGTCTGTTGAAACAATGATTATGTTTCTACTGAAACAGCACAGATACGATCTTGCGAAATGAGAAGACGGCGGAGCATGCCAAATGCAGTTTCGTTTCATATAAGGACGATTGCATACTTTCTATTAACTTGTATTTTCTATATTTTATATCAAATTTAAAACATTTCACATTTTATGTATACAATTTATGTAAAAATATATTGACTATGATGTGGCGCGCTGTGGCTTAGATCTGTATTCCAAGAATTAAATAGTTTCATATTTTTGTTCGGACAAGAATAACGCGGCGCTTAGTTCCACCTCTAAGTGTGCAACGCCTTGAGTTTCACCGGAAAGCATCTTCATTGGGGTGTCTTGGCACTAAATTCTACTGCTTAAAGTATGAACCTGCGAATTCACTGTATTTTCAGTCAATAAGAGTGATTGACATTTATTAATTATTTATTTTATTTTTCAGTTTATAAAAAACATACATAATTTATTTTGCATTTATATTTTATTTAATATGGTAACGTTCATTTTAGCTTTGTGATCATATTAAATGAAATAATTCTAAGCCTCAACGAAAAAAATGTAATTTACATGTGTTCAATTTATATGAAAACAAACTGATAGAAATAATTAACTATATAAGTTAATTATTTCTATCAGTAAAACAACGTTATTATATAAAACTATTTTTATGTTATTTGAAAACATTTTCTAGAAAGTAATATAAAATTTTAAAACAGCATCTCTCACGGGTCTCTCAGCATCTGCTCAGCTTGAAAGTTAACATGATAGCCCTTGATAGTAAATTAAACCTAAATAAAGTGATAATCGTGAATATGTAAATTTATACAATTTTACTCGAAAATAATATAAGAATATATTAAAATATGTAGATTTTTTATAAGTTTGTTTTAATAATTATGTCGTAAAATTCCTACCTATGCATTTTACATTAAAGGTCGATAATTAAAAAAAATGCTTTACAAGTTTTCCCGTATACCAGGATAGACAGAGGCAACTTATTTTCAGAAAAATTGCCTGTTTCCCACTGCACTACATTAGTCGTCACTTTCCGCAGAATTCTCGAGACATTGTGTGTTTCCCTCCTCAAACTCCTGGAAACCGATGAGGCGCTCTGACCATTAAGCCATACGTTCTAATAAAGCTACGTCGAAATTTTTATACGCTTGTTACAACTTATTTATGTTGTTAGGAGGCGCGGGTTCGAGTCCCGCTACGTTCAAATTTTTATACGTTTAAGTATTTTTCTTTCCTAATTGTGGAATAACACTTGTTTAAAACATATTTTTACTCTTTAATTGCTTACGGCTTTGTGTCGGTTTTTTTTGTTAAAAAATAAATTAATTTACGATTTTAAGTGATGGGTAAACCTCTTTTAGAAATTTTGCTTCTCTAATGAGTAGGTAGTGTCTAACCTATGTAAAAGTTCAAACTTAATTAGGTATTATGTTTCGGAACTGACATTTAGGCATATTGATGATTATCGTAACCGATCCAGTTGTCTCTAAAAAATCGGTGGACAAGAAAATACATAAAAATATTCGGGTGAATTGAGACCCCTACCTTTTTTAAATTTGGTTGAAAACAATTGCAACGATTGAAGATTCTCATTTCTGATAAAATGTAAGCAGTGGTACGCCAGTTTTAAAATGTTTTTCCTTCTAACTATTACAGTAAAAGTAGGTATTAAAATTACATAGATGGCCATCTATGATCTCCATCATGAGTTCCACGTCATCAAATTGTACTTTCCGAAAGTAAACACACGAGTCATAATAAAAATACCCAAGTCCTTTAAAGTGTGCCTTGAAGTGTTCCTTCAATTTCTTCCGGATCTCATCATAAGACCTTGACATGGTCACCATGAGACCATCTGTCAGATATACCCTTTCAAACAAAAAAAAAATATCCGAATCTATTCAGGCGACTTCGAATAATCGATAAACATACATAAAACAAAATTTTCCAAATTGAGAACCTCCTCCTTATGAATGAACCGCGGCATTGAGCTCCGCTGCTCTACACGCAGTCTCGAAAATTCGATGGAAAGAGAAAATGTCTTAACACAAGGATTCTTCTGCCTACTTTATCATGCAGGTAAAAGCGTGAAGCTGCTACCTTAGTATATAACATGTATATTGTGTTATTTATAACAAAGTTTGTAGTCTTCCTTAAACTTCGAACAAATTGTATGAAACGAAACTTAGTTACTTAGTAAATATGGACTATAATGCCTCATTGCTAATTAAGTTTTCGCTGCTTTTATAAACTTTATATTTTATTAATGGAAATCTTATATTTATTTTTATTCCTAATTAAAAGACTAGTTTTTGAAAGTAGGTAGTAGTAGATTTTTCCTTGAGAGTAGAATAGGTTAATAGATCTTAGTGTTTTGGCCCTCTGCTCTCCGCTTTCGTCCTCTATCCAAATCAGAAACATTGCGTAGTTATATGGTGAAGAAAATTAAAAATAATGAGTTCCCACAGCGGACTTTCAGCTCTAAAAGACATACAAAAAAAATTAAATACCATTATTAATAAGAATCGTATCCACGACCCCCATTGCGTTTATAGTCAGTAAATTCTCATCGGCTCCACGACCACGTCACACATTTTAAAGATCACATATTGACGCAACTAATTGACAGGTGTTGATAAAACGCTTTCAGTCCAATCCGGTAAATAAATAGTGAAGCAATTAAAACACGAATTCAAGTATTAAGGAGTTTAAATTTAAAAATTTTTAATGAGTGTTATATTTAATTTATATACATTACGTAAATATTATTGAGGCTGTAAACGTGAGAGCTCGATTACGACTTGGAGGTATGAATTGTTTCTATTTTATTGATTAAGCAGACAAAGCCCGGCGTTTAGTTACGCCACGCAATATTTTGAAAAAAAAACACATTTACTTTTCTCTTATAAATTTTTTTTGACATACATAGAATCATAAATGATCATCATACTCAAAACTTATGTAACAATGTCGACATGATATTGAATTTTTTAAATCAGTCGACAATTTATATGTAAATCCAAATCAAGAAGAGGCCAGTCGTGGTTCAGTGGCACAGACTTTGCGACTGTAAGTACGATAGGCTGTGGGTTGATTCCCACTCCAGGAAATTATTTCTTTTATTTCCTTATTCTTATAACGAGGATACGCACGGCGTTGAGTTTCGCCAGTCAACACTGAATGTGGACAGAATTCAATCGAAAGTAGAGAACGGAAGTATCTTAAGAGGAACAGAGTGTATCAACACCGGGTTCCCAGGGACACTCTGCCTACCCTATCGTGTATGACATGACAAAGAGCGGCGTTGATTTCCGCCACTCACTAACTATCATTCTCACTCAGTCCTCTCTTATATATGCGGCATACAGCGCGAAGCAAAAAAAATAAATAAATAATCCTGTAAGAGTAGTGTGTGTTCTGTTACACAACTGGATGGATGTACTACAGTACCCTTTTAAACTAAATAACATTAAATGGAAGCGAGTTTTACGTTCGCTACTAGAAATACCCCGCTCTTTGTGATGAATTCAAGCTAAGATAAGATTCTTTTAATTTTTTGTTTCTTTTATACATTTAGTTAAGAAAATATAGTGATCGATTTTTGTTTTACATTTCCAATAATTAAAAATATTCTAAAGAAAAGTACAGACACTCCGTTTGACGCTTTAAGTATATTAGCACCACATTTCATCTTACCATAGTAAAGAAATAAAATAATAGTTTTTTCGAGCGGGCATAGAACCTAGAACAAACGCGTTGAATGTTCTTGGTTCAGAATTTCATAGAAAATATTTTATACGAAGAGAAATCAGTCAATCACTTAGCTCAATCTATGTAACCAAGCCTGAGAAATGATGAGAGTTAAAAAAATATAGCTATACTAATATTATTCAACTGATTTGTTTGTTTGGTTGAACGTGTTAAACTTAAAAACAGCTTGTTCAAATTGAAAAAAATTGGTTAGTCCATTCATTGAAGATCACTAAAAGCATAAATATAATACATATACTTCACTTATATAAATCCTGTTGAGAGAGAGTGTTGAGAGTTGAAACTCAACGCAACAACTGAAATATTACACTGAAATATTATATATTCAGAAAATCGAATCCATATCCTGTCGCGTGTACTTGTGATCCTGCCTCACGACGACCTCAAGTAACTTATAAATAGCAATAATTATATAAACAAGTTAAATACCCATCATCATATGCACTGTTGTGTAAAACAAATAGTATTTAGGTTGACTGCATCCTCATAATAATGTATGTGCGTATTGTAATCAAGACGCCACGCGCCGGCGGCTCGTCAAAGGGCCTTGAGCGAAATGTTGTTAAGCAAATGAATAGAAAAATGTTTGTACTTACATTTGAAATAGGTTTTATATTATGTTAAATTGTTAGGATAATATTGAAGTTGTACAAAAAGGAATAGAGCAATATTTTTGAGCCATGGTATATAATAATTATTATATTTATCCTTTTATAGCTTTTTTAAAAAGAGAACTAGTTTTTTTTCAGGTCAGGTCAGTCGTGGCGCAGGGGCACAAGCGTGTGTCAGTAAACGCGGCAGATTGTGTGTTAGATTTCCCACTCGAAGAAATTAAATATTAAATATTTTTCTTTTTTCTCTAGTAATGAGACAAAGGGCGTCGTTGAGTTCCGCCGCTCAACCCGTAATACCTCCAGAATTCGACTGAAAGTGGAGAACAGAAGTGTCATAATGGGAACGGAGTGTCGCAACACTAAATTCGTAGCTCCTTCTACATTCCGTACATCTATTATGTTAGGCAGTGGAAAGAGCGTGTATTAAACTTTACATCCATAATTTTATTTCTTACAATATTATACCAAATTTAGCAACACTCAGTTATAATCTACTCATCCAGACCTAATTACATAGCGTATGAAATCCAAAGGGAACCTAAACTTCGTATTTTAAAGCAAAGTAAATTGGCTCGTAAATAAAAACTCTTGAGTACATTTTACCTTGACTTAATATATGGCTATAGCTTGCTTTTCAGACTATGTATCTACATGAGGCTTGCCTTTTCCTTTACGAAGTTTCGCGAATTTTTCCTAATTAAATGTTGCAACTTCATTATATGGTACAGTGTTTGTTATTGTTTTATTCAAAACTTTTTCAATGGTTTCGAGGGGAGCTCAGACGGAGATCTTATTAGTGACTTGTATGATTTAACGCCTTGGTAGCGCAGTTGGAAAGCATTTTGAGTTTTATTGGAGATTGTACGTTCGTTCCTGAGTTAGGAACACCAAAAAAATAAATTCTATATTACGTTAACAATATTGAGTAGTAATATGTTACTACGAATAAATGAATTTACCAGTTATTCTTTCTTTTAGCTTCACATTGTATCCTTCATTTAGTAAGGATAGGCAGAGAGCACACCAAGTCCCAAGACACTCTGTTTTCCATTGATCACCCAAAATTAACATATTACAAAAACGCCGGACTCTATTTATCAAGAACGTATAAAAGAAAATAATTCCCCGAATGAACATCGAACACACACCCATCATTCCACTTTCGCTCCAATTCATTTATTTAAACTACAAAACTAAAACAAAATCACCAATAAGCCTACACCACAATTTAAAACAAAACGAGAAGCTTTAGCGTGTACGATAGCAGCCACTGTGCTTCCTGGCGTATAGGCGTGGCACCAGATTACAACAGCTTAGATAACAGCAGGAAATAAAACTTGCCGCCTAATTAGTGGTCAGTGGTGCCAGCGTCGATGCAAATTCGACCACGACCACGTGAATTACGACTGCCTGTAATGTTATTTCCAGCTATTGTGCTTATTTCGACGCATTTACTGATGGCATTTAGAACCCGGTTGTCGGATTATTCGGTGTGTTCTGTTTATGGTATGGTACGTCTGTTTCGGTTTGGGAATTTCGATTATTATGTGTTGTTATAATATGACGGTGGTAGTATGCGAAACTGTGCGGCTTGGAAACCATCGAAAGGAGTGTGGTTGAATTCCGATACGTTACGTTATTTTTTTCGAACAGTATTTTTCTTTTCAAATTGTGAAATGATTATATAAAAATGGTAATTAATTTTTCATTTTGAGGGAAGATAGATTCCAGACATCAGAACAGGTTTTTTATAGATCATTTATATTTTCGGACTGATTTTGACAGTACCTTAGTTATAATATAGTTATCGATTCTCATTATTATCAATTAGGTTATAGTATATGTTGTACTTACTCTTTTGAATTAATAATAGTAATATTAACGGAAAATGGGTCCGTCTCTTGAAGTGTTCTTTTAAGAATCTGTCAGTCGTGTGACTGAGAAAACTGATATTTTATATGAAAATCTGTCAGTTTGTGGAGTTTTCTGATTTTCAATGTCCTCGTTTTGGTAGAAGCGCAGTATTGAGTTTCACTCTTCAACATGAAATGTCTAAAAAATTGAGAAAAGTTTCGCACACTCCCTTCAGCACCATACTATACTATACCATACTATAGACGAAATATAGCGTGAAGCTATACAAATAAATAAAAACTCAAATTATATAAAACAGATAATATTACTAACGCACACACAAACATCATATTTTACAAACACAATGCAAAGAAAGAAAACACAGAAAAAAGAAGCCCTTTCGCAGGAAACAGCAAAGATAACGATCCTAGTTTAAAATACAGCTCGCGACCGCTCGTTTCGAAGCCAGTGAACGTAATCCATGTCCAAGTGGATGAAACAATTAACTCGAGTACCTACGCTATCGCGTTTTGGATGATTTAGCTTTGTATTTTAGTGCTCTTCTCTAATTAGTTATATTATATGCATATATTTGTGTGTAGTATGTATAATATAAATTATTTAATTTTAAATATATTGTTGGATGTTTTTTAAATACTAATTGTATTGGTGTTGTAATTGTGTATAAGAAAATAGTGTAGACATGTTGGAAATTAGCTAATCCAAATCAAAGCAAATATTTTAAAAGCTTTTCTTGTTTTTCCCATAAGGATTAACAGTTGAAAAGCATTATGTAGTCTTTTTCCTATGAGCTATGATGCCACAGACAGACATACAAATATATACATACACAGACAAGTCAAACTTATAACCTTTCTGTTATTATCGCTTAATTTTCTTATAATATTATATATTAAATGATTTTTTGAATTATATTTTTACACAGCGTAGCTTTGTTAATAAATCTTACAGGAAGTGACTTGCCATGCAATACAAATTGCAACAGCTACGTAAGAACTTTGCTGTATCAGGTTCAGGCTCTGGATAATGTTCCTATAAACATCACCATATAAAAAGCCATTATAAAAAGCATAGAGAATTTAGTTCCCTTTTTCGTTTTCCGCTCGAATTCCAAAAATTGCATATTGAGTAACGGAACTCAACGCTGCACTGTTTATGACTATTCTATAATGCTAAAACAAATAAATATCTATCATAATCGATTTTACTATTTTAATTGGTTGAGGTCTTCACTTTTCATTTTCATTCATTTCTCACTAGACTTAGAATATAATGTCGTACAATTAAACTCGAAAATGAATTGTTTTTTTTTATATAAATGTAAATTTATTAAATCCATAAATATGATACATAACAACTGTGTCATTATGACTTTAAAAATTTATATAAAACACTTAATAAGAATGCTATAAAAATAGTACTACAGTTCATTGAACGGAAATGGGCAGAAACAGGAAATGAACGTATGTAAAACAAGGTGGCCGCTATTCACCGATAGACGTTATATGAATATATTTGTTCTGTAAGCTATTTTTCTAAAAATAACTTAGTTTTCATTATGGAAATTTAGAAATTTGATGATTTGATTTAATGAATTTGAAATTTGATGAATTAGTAGCTCTACCTAGCTTTACGGAATTTTTATCTATTATTTCTTTATAACAAACCCGTGTAGAAGGAACCTAGAAACCTAGTTTTAGGGCACTTTCCACAGAAATCTTAAAATATATAGCATATAGTTAAGACCAAATAGGGTGTTTCCCACTTTCTACACAGTTTTTGAAACAACATTGTGTGGGGGAGCATGTTGCCAAAGCGAGAAGATAAAATTAATTTGCACCATTTACAAGTGGGAATCGAATCTACTACCTTCGCCTTTACAAAAAAAGAATAGAGAGCAGTCAGGCGTCTGCCTGGCTGTTGTATTATTTTTCTTAGATACAGAATTTTTACTTTTCCTTCTTAATATTGTTAACTAGATAACAAAAACTACCTACCTACTGTCAAACACCACATTCTCCAAATATGGAGGACAAAATAAAAAAAAACATGTTATATTGATTATATTTGTTACAGGGTGTGCTTTCCTGACCTATTTCAATCCAGAAAGTGCCTCAAGCGCACAATCAGCCCTCCATGAAAAACGGACGTTACCTGGGGTAAGTGTTTGACCATTATTTGTATATATAACAAACATTAAAAAGATAATAAATATATCCTATTGGAAGAATTTTATCAATTAATTATATACTGTAAACTATACATATCATTTTATTTTAGCGTGAACGCTGTACCCCGCTTATAGCATAGTGGTTAGAGGTAACCACTCCTGTACTTGTAACTAGTATTAAGACACTCCATACATTGCGTTATGAGTGTCGAAACTCAACGCCACTTGTCGCCTTGTTATCAGAGCGAGTAAATTAGAATATAAAATAATTCTTAATTCCACAACTGCAAAACAAACCTACAGCCCGTACAGCCACATGCTGTGTCGCTACACCACGACACCGACGGCCTCAAAACTATTAGCCGAGCATGTATTTTTTTTGAAAATGTTTTTTTTTTATTAATTGTTCATGTTATAACATAGAATCATTAAATTGAAACGATTTGTACACTCGTTTTGTATTCCAATTAATTGTAACTGTTCTATTAGTTTTTATTATTGTGGACAATGTACGGGAATGTGTTGGTTATAAAATTGATATAATTCCAAACTTGTTTTGATGGATTTACGTAAATCTGTGTGACGTATTTTTTAAATATTTTTGTTATACAATTAATTATTTTCATTTTCTCGCTATAGTAAGACAATACGCGGCATTGTGTTCCGCGACTCAATAGGACTCTCGAAAATAAAGCGATGCTTCGATAATAACATACACTTACAGTGTCTTACACTAGGTTCCCTCTGCTTACCCTGCTATAAAAAACCGGACAAGTTCTAGTCGAGCTCGCCCCCCGAAGGTTCCGTACAAAAATTCGAGTTCTCAAGCTTTTTTTAATATTCAAGCTGAGCTTAGCCGGAGCCCTTTTATCTGATACCTCACTTGAACTAGTGGCTTTAATATCAAGTTTTGTCCCCCCTTATAAGGCTATTGTTATATAGGATTATATTAGAATATGTAAATGCTAACTGCCAAATTTGATAATTTATACAATAGAAAGACATTTTTTATAGAAAATCATGGGGGCCATCGATCTGGGTATATGGTTTGAATTTCAACTCGATATTTTCAAGCGTTCCTGGGATAAAGGCTCTTGACAAACAGACTGACAGACAACAAAGTAATCTTATAAGGGTTCCTTTTTTCCTTAAAAGGTATGAAACCCTAAAAATGTTTTGTCTGTGATTTTCTATAGTTTTTTCCCGAATGTAGCATGGTTTGAGATAGCGTAGTGATAAGAGACTCCGTTAACTACTTTCCGCCTAATTCTTACAACATTGCATGTCAAATACCGAAATTTAACGTCGAGATTTATTATAGGTACTAATTTCTACATATCTACTCTATTGAGTAAAAAACGAGAAAAACGGGATTACATGCCTTGCGCCATGACTGGCCTCGCTATTAATAAAATAAAATACAGAATATAATATAAAATTTATGTTTTGATGCACCTGCCTTGATATTTGTATAGATTTTTGTCAGATTTATTGACCAGGATGATTCATAGTATCAAGTAAACAATTTAAATGATTGGATATCGCGAATAAAATTCACATTTTATTATAGAGTACGTCGATTTAAGCCGTGTTTCCTTTTTTTTGTGGGTTATTTCGATTGATTGAATTATATCAGCCTTTTTATTGGAGTGTCGGTTGCGCTTTTATTTTTTCTTTTAGATATACTGCGCTGTAGTAAAATTGGGATACTTTTGTTTATTATGTATTTTTTGTGAATGTTAAAAAATAATATCATTAAGAATTTTTTTAATTATGAAACCAAAAGTATTTAGCTGGAGGTATATTAATAGTGCGGCGTTGTGTTCCGCCACTCAACACGGTATCTCACGAATTGAAGTGCAAAGCGGGAAACGAAGTATTTAACTTTAAATCTCTCTACTTATCCTGCTCTACGGGAAAAAGCGTAAAAAGAATATATATTATACCACTTAAACTCTCTTTGCTATTCTTAGGCAGAAATAAAAAAATAACGTCGTAAATTTACCTGTATAGGCTGTATGAGGTAATTTCACCTTACGATTTAATGCAAAGGTAAAATTAAACACTATTTTATATTCCACACGCGTACTCTCGTAACAACCGCGTGTAATTTTATGTTAAGTATAAAACGATTTCGAGTAATGACTGTATCATCGTAAGCGTATGTGAATATAAGTTAGGTAAGTCTTTTTGTATCGACTCTTTACCACAAGATCTAAAATAATTTGAAAAGGTAAACCAATTTGAAATGGAAAGAGACAACAGTTTTAATTATTATTATTATTATTAAATAAGAGGTGCAATGTTAGACACTGTGATCTCGTCTCGCTATGTTGTATCTAGATTCCGCCGAGTTGGAATCGAACTCACAATCTTCACGTGTACAGTTACACTTCCTCATTGTGCTAAGATCGCCTCTTGATTTATATAATATTTGTGACTTTCAGACAACTCACATTTGATAGTACCTACTGAAAGATTAAATTGAACATTTAGGTCAGAGAGGTAGAGCGAACCTAGTGTTAAGATTTACTTTCCTTTCTCCACTTGCCGCCGAATTCTCGAGGCATTGCACGTTGAATGGTGGAAGTGTACTTGTTAATAATATGAGGAAATCAGGATAATATATATTGCATATCCCCCGAATGGGAATCGAATCGACAACCACCGTGGTACTCTTATCACTAAAATAAATGTTTCAAAAGCGACTGCCACACTCTGAAAGCAAAGTGGCCAAATTTCCATACTTCATTCGTTCTTTAGATACGTATTAGATAGCGTTCTGTGGTCACAGTGTTCGAGCCTTTCGAGGTATTGATTAGACGTTAGGCGTGGGTTGTATCGTCGAGTCTGGGCTGAATATAAAGCATTTTGATGGTTTTCTTAATTAACTCGATTATCCTGCTAATATTTAATATAATAAATGTGAAAGTTTGTGAGGATGGATATTTGTTCCACTTTTATGCAAAACCTACTGAACGGATTTAGATGGAACTGGAATATCCAACATAAAATAACATTTCAATTCGAAGGTGTACTCTGTGAGATCATCAATCTTTCAATCAAACAGATACGTTGGCTATATGACTATATGAGTATTCTACACTAAATAGAAATAAGTATTTCATATTCTTTTAACAGACAAGTCTTAAATTTATACTTTCTTTATCAAATGACCTTGGCTTGATTTTAGAGTTATTTGAAATTAAAAAATATTTGAGAACAGAAACATTTTGTAAATATTTTTCTAATGTTACATTATTTTTTAGTAATTTTGCGAATTAAATTATCATAATAATAAATTAGTCCATTTTCTATTTTTCAAGGTACAAGGTGTGTATTTGAAAATCAATAGGCATATACAAACAAACACTTACACAAATACACACACACACACACTAACACACACACACACACACACACACACACACACACACACACACACACAAAAACAAATACACATAAAACTATAAATACTAGCACAAAAAAATATTTAATATTTGAATCCACAACCTAAATCAGCATACAGCATCACCTAAGCCATAATAGGTAAAAATATTTTAATTTTTGATCGCCGCCCTTATCCTCCATAAAGTCATATTCGCGGACGACCCACGCATTGAATATAAATTGTGTCATTTCGCAAAACCCCTAATGGAAAAGCAGATTAAATAATACAGGCGTAAGAAATTTTGAAGCCATAACGGCGTTTATAAATAATGAGGTTGCCACATAGAGGGTTAACGTTCGCGGGATTACATATATTTTTTCGTGTTTTTTTGCTTAGTATTTGAATGTTATTGCGACGGTTGAGAGTTCGATTTAGGTTCGGGGGAATGATTATATTTTTTTATTTTTATTTCATAGCTCTGGTGCTTTGTTAGTTCTGTTAGTCAATTAGCAACGTTTCGAAAATTGTGTAAAATATGGAGAACCTACAGAAAAAAAGCGAAGATACTTTTTTTTCGTAAAAAGTGTGGATTATTATAAAATGGAGTGATATGTTTGTAAATAGGTCGTTGTTTCAATAAATTTAAATAGATGTAATGAAGTGTTTTTATTTTGAAAAATTGTAAGATTTTATGCCAAATCGTGTAGTAAAGTAAATAATTAGTCGCAGTCAATATGAGAATATTGGAGTGATAAAACACATTGTTTGTGGATTTCATGTAGAATTCCGATATTAAACGTGTGGTGAATTCGGCCGGATAGCGGAGAAATGTGTCTTTTATCATATTATTTTAGTATTACACTATATCCCACATATAACAGGGAAGCCAGAAGGAACCTAGGAATCTAGGTTTTTTTTAGACTTGGCTTTATTTCTTTTGACCTGGACTGGTCTTGGCAGCGTCATCGGGAGGGATAGGCGAGAGTAGCGCCCTGCGTACCCTGCGTACGGTAATCAGGGGGGAGTTATGGGTCAGGAATCTAATGTTAAGACACTTCTTTCTCATTAACTATGTAAGAGGATGAACTCAACACCTCCCTTACTCGTTACCATAGGAGGATATAAAAATATGTTATTTTCCATACCTAGGTATCGAATCGAGTCCCCAACCTTGTGCCCCTGCGCCACGCCGGCCTCAATACTAGATAATAAAAAAGTCATATCAATAAATTTTAATTTATTATAAGGTCACATAATAGACGCTTTGATTTTAGTTATGTTTACAATTTTCATTTGCTGATTCGTTGTGGGTCAATATTCTCGATATATATACATAGGTACATTAGCCATTCAAAAGGTTTACTAATGCTAAACTGTAACTAACTTCATATCTTATATTCATATGTGTGTTAAAAATTCAAACGTCGTCCATTTGTAGAGTTCTGTATGAAAAAATACTTTTTTTTTTAGTTTTCTCTCTCTCATATATTTGAGGTTTCCTTTATTTATTAAAACATATTATATCCTTTAAAAATAAGTATAAGTAAAGCGAGGAACGGAAGTGTTTCAATGGGAATGGAGTACCTACTAGGTTCCCAGATTCTTTGCCTACTCTGCAAAGTGCGGGATACAACATGAAGCTAAAAAAAATAAGAAAAGAATAAATCAAGTCGAATATTCATGTGCATCATATTTTATAAATTGCGAATAATCATATAACACCAAAAGATTGTATTTTTTTTTTCAAAAAAAAAAACACAGCGTAACTTATCACCGAACTGACGCATTAGACTGACCCTGACCAAGATTTTGAAATCGTCTCTATTTCTTCAGTTGGGACTGACTGACACAACTAGCGTGCTTACAATCCACGTCCCGATTTTAAAACAGTAGTAAATTTTTTTATCTTCATGCTGTATCCCGCATATAGTAGTCTAAGCGGATGTTAAGATATTATTTTCCCCATTTTCCACCCAATTTTCGCGACATTACTTACTGAATGGTGAAAATTTCCACGCCTCGGTCTTATGAGGTAAAGAAGATAGATAATTTATTCTAAAAGAAGGAATCGAACCCACAAAAATCGCGCATATACCACTGAACTACGATGACAGTAGTCTTACTGTGCAATATCTGCTCAAAAATATAGAATCATAAGTTTTTGTATTTTTTGTACTGAAATCTACATATACTGGTATCCAAGTTGCCCGCGGGCCGCCTCTAGAGGATTGCTTTTACGCTTATACGTGATCATAGAAATCGTACTGAATGTACGTGTGCGTTTTAATAAATTTTTGGGTTCGTAAAGTAGTTTAATATTTACATAAATATGTATGTTTGTTTTTCTTTGTTTATCATGTTGTTCATGTTATATCGTATCTTGTTTTTTCTTATTTAAATAATTTATATATTTCCACTCCTTGTTTAGGTGAATATCTGAAAACTCAACACGAAGTTTAGAATAGATTGTTTGAATGAGATAAATGATCTCATTTTTAACTTTTTTAAGATGCTTCCGTTCCTCTGTTTCCGTTGCCAAGACTAGAAAATAAAAATATTAACTCATTTCATCGGGTGGGAATCAAACCCACAACCTGTCGCGTTGACAGTCATACGCTTTTGCCCTACGCCACGACCCACCTCAATTAATTAGTTAATCCAAAAAATATTTAACAATCAATGTTTTGTTACCATTTTGATGAAAAACATTTAATGAAAGTAAACAGCAAATGGGTTAACAATATGTAGGTGGAATCGAATGCTGTGACCTATTTTAAAACTATTTTTACGCTGGATACCGGTTTAGAGTTAACTTCCATTTGCAAAATATTTATATAGCCGATTCCGATATCTATTTTAGGTTAAACAAACTGATTTGTTGCTTAATATAGGAACTGATAGCGAAATAGCAGAAGAAACAAGTTCACAGTTCAATGTGTATTAACTGGCAGAATTTAACGATGTGCTCTGTTTACCAGAGCGTAGAAAATGGAAATTTAAAGAAACTACATTTTCGTTTTTTCTTTCGTAACTTGATATGCAGATGACAACTAGTTAAGATATTCTATATCCAATTTTTGGTTTAATCGAGACATTATGTATTGAATTGTACAACTTAACAACGCTTTTTGTCTTTAACTCTCACATAGTATTCTTATAACTATTTTATCAGAATGTAACTTAAGTTAAAAGCAATTCTTTTTTTATTTCGCTATACTTAAAAACGTGACAAGGCCCGCTCTTAAAATTTAATAAAAAGTAAAAATAAAGTTATACTATTATATATATAATGAAAGTAGTTTGTGAGCTCGAAAGAATTCTTAGCACGTGTCCTGGAGTCAAAATCGAGTTTACAGGTGACGTAGGGAATGAAAATAGCAAAGTAAAGTTATTTTGTTCAGTATAAATTTAATTAAGACTATACTTCACCACTTTTGTTGACAAATCACGGCGTTGAGTTCCGCCACTCAATATGCAATGTCTCGGAAGTTAGTCATATAGTGGAAACCCGGAATGAACTCCTGAACTCATAGAGTACGGGAGAAAGCGGGCATCGTGGCTCAGCTTTAGTTAGTTTAACTATAAGCGCTTTTTTTATAGGTTTTTATCTTAAAAATGTGTGAATTTTAAAGCTTGTAATTTTTATAATGATAACTGCGGATTTAGAAAGAATATCTTAATTGTGAAATTACATTTTTAAAAAAATAAAAAGTTGTTCAAAACTATACAAGAATTACTTAACATATATGTGTAAAATAAATATATTGTCTAAAAACAAAAAAATAACACTCTGTCATATCATTTATTCTGTCATTAAATTATCTATATCACAATTTTCAGCTAACACATTTACTTTATAAAACCAAACTCCTAAAATTTTTTTGTAAATAAATAAACTTATATTTGTACTAAAAATACCTTACTCCTTAAGAATTCCCACCACGAGTTGAAACACAATCGTGTTCAGGTAAAATTAGAAATAGCATGGGTTTTACTGAGTTGTGACGTCACTTACGCTTTGTGAGCTTAGACAGTATATGTGTGTGTATGGATTTCTTTGCTGTTTAGTGAAGATAAATACATATATATATATATACATATATATATATATATATATATATATATATATATA
>DWAO01001269.1:0-19732 GCA_018230605.1 Heliconius congener
GCAGGGTAGGCAGAGGGAACCTAGTGTTAAGACACTCCGCTCCCCACTTTCTGCCCAATTCTGGAAGCATATTTAATAATAAAGCTTATAAAATATATTAAATCAATAAATAGAACATTACACACACTAGCGTGCATTTGACGATATTTACATTTTTATGTTTATGCTGACACTGACCCCACTCCGTCACTAGAGAAAAATTTAAATATTCTTCTTGTAAACAAATTTGTACGATCATAATAATGATCGCACAAATTAACCATCCATCTAGTACGTATACATAGCAAGATAGGCAAAGGGAACCTGGTGTTAAGACATAAAATGACAATGAAAATAATTAATTCTCCAAGTTGAATGGAATCCACAACCAAAGCGTTTACAGTCGAACGCTGTCCCACTGCACCACGTCGACCTCTAATATGTTTAATTCTAACTACATATTTCTGTCCACAGGTATCCATTCTACATATCTCAGTTATACAAAAAGGATATTTACATCTTAACCTGGCTCCGGTACACAATGTGGATACCGCTGTACCCAATAGGTGTTCTATGCGAATCCATTGTTATATTACGTAATATACCATATTTTGAAGAGACACAAAGGTTTACAATATCGATGCCCAACGAGTGGAACTTCGCCTTCCACATGCCGTCGTTTTTAAGGGTATACTTACTTTTACTCACTTTCCCGGGACTATTCTTTGTAATGAGTCACATGCGTAAACTCAGGTCCATCAAGTTGAAACCAAAGATTGTTATCAAGAAATGTAAGTAAATTTATTAATATGATATTAATAGAATAGAAGTTTTGCATATTGTTTGGAGCTTTGTATATTGTAATAAAATTATGACAATCATTGTATGTGGAACATTTGTATTGAAATAAATAATATATGTTTATTATATATAAGAATTACATTTGTATTTCAATAAGATATAATAAATACTTTTACATGACATAATAATTTTTTTTAAAAATTAACTTGAAATGTCAATATTAGATTGATAATCTGTTCAATGATAAACATGCTATGGAACAATTTGATTTGCATCTTTATTTTAGCTATGTATGAAAATCTAAATACATTTTTTTTTCTTTTTGAAAATATTGTATGGAGTTGTTGGCAATTAGATTTCTTTAATAAATGCGTATTTTTATATAAATGCTTATATGTTGATATAATTATGGTTGTGTATTGTTTTGAAAATGCCAGAAATTTATATGACGAAATATTTCTCTTAAGAATGTGATGTAAAATAATATACTTTATGAAGCAAACTGGATTTTACGAATGATGATAAACTCATATACCTCTTTATACTTCTACAACAGACATGTTTAATATAAATTGAAAATCATTATGACGATTTATTTTAATGGTTTTAAAAAGTTATAAAAATAACAGATTTACTTCTCGACATAAAAATAAACAAAATTTGTCACATCAGCTCCAATCAAGTACTATTTCAAGTAATATATTTGGGAGTAATATTATTTGGGATTGATTTTTTTTAGAAAGAATGACTGAATGTTTTAGCACATTGTAATTAAAAAAAATTGTAATTGTTATTGTGTGTAAAATATATTTTTAACTTAATCTTAAATAAAAAATGCACAAACTCCCATTAATTGGCTTATATAAAGACATTACTATAAAACAATTGAAAATGCATAAGTAATTTGCCTATTCAGGAACTAAATAATTATCCTTGTTTATAGTCTGGTCAAATTAAATATTATAACTAAGAAAAATTTCGTGAAGGCAGTTCCCTAGTTATAAATGTAATATCAATAACTTTGTTTGATACTTTGTTTTTTTTTCTCATAATCAATAATATTTATATTCTAATTTATTTCTGTTATATTCTGATGATATGATTCTTAGATATATACTAGTCTCTACTAAATTTACAGTCTGAGCTGAGTTTTTGTTATTTGACTATTTTATTATTGACTTGACCAGACCATTTTATTATGGACAACTTTTATGAGACAACTTCTAATTTGAAATTATATAAATTATTATATAATTTTGTAATAAGGAATGAAGGAAATGGTAATTAAATAATTTAATTTAGTTATTAAAAATATTATGGCTGAAAAAAATCTTTTTGGAAAACCCTTAAGATTGTCTGCGATTGTTTAATTCCATTTATTTTAAAAACACTGCATTATAGTTTTATTTTGTTATTATCGTTTAATAAGAAAAATAAATGATCTTTTAAAACCTTGTATTTTTTTGCCTTAATTTAAACACTGAACGTTAAGTTATGAAAATCAGTGCCACACCTTCTGTCCAAACCATAAAACTTAAATAATGATAAATCTTTATTTCGGACATTTAGTCCATATAATTTTTGAAGTACATGTTTGGTTAACCGTTGTTGGTAACATTTGTTGGTATGAATGTTATTCCAGTTACTCCAGGCTTTCCATTTTTTTAAATGTCAAATAATGTATTCCTTAAGTGATAATTTAACTTGCAACCATCACGTAGCATTAGACAACATCCTCATGCACCTCAATAGCCCCAATAAGGGGTAATCATTTAAGCTTTGTTTAATTGTAAATTCAATAATTTATTTATCTCTATATCTTTTTAATTAGCATGTTTTATTGTTACACAAAATGCATTAAGAAATTTAAAAATATTGCTTCTAATTTGTACCTTTTGTTGCCTGAGCAGGGCAATGAAAGGATACCGTTCCACCATGGAGATTGAACCCACAACTAACTACATTTACAGTCAAACACTAAATGCGCCACAATTACCTGTGTTTATTAACAGGACCATAACATAAAAAATATTTATATTGGTTGAAATAAAACAAACTAATGAACTAACAAATAATTCTTTAATTCTGACCAAGCGACTATACCTCATATTACCTATTTAATTTAAATGAAAGTATTTTAGCCTGATGACTTGGGATTACAAATCAACCACTGTACCACATTATAGGTGTTTAAAACAAATACAAGGTTTTTTTTATTATATCATCTGTGATTGACATGTAACTTTAATGAAAAAAAGCATGCATTTAAGAACGCAGCTTAATGTAAGCCCTCTTGAACCATTCAAAGGGAGAGCTGTGGGCGTAGTATTCGTGGAAGATTGGCTCAACCAATGTGTCTGGGGGTACGCTCTTGTACACACGCTCACCATAGTAAGTGCCCACCTGCAACAAATATATATTTATATTTCAATTGCTATTAGTTAGTAACAGACCTTTGAATGTGAGATAGTAGTCAATTTATATAAAATGATATATACAGATTTTATAATTTACAAGTCTTATACATATACGTAAAATCCAAATGCAATCAAAATCAATTGGTTGTTACTATATCTTGGACTTTCTTACTATTTACAATCTTTTGGATTGTCTTTTAGGAATTTTATGATCTTTTTTCATTAGTCTTTATATATATGTATTATAAAATAAATATATATTTATTAAATATATGATTTAAATTTTTTTGTATTCAAATACCTCCCATCCGGGAACATCACGCATAAGTTCAGCTTCCGCGTCACGGTTCCTGCGGAGTTGCTTCAAGTATTCCCGATCTCTTTCAGCCAGTAACATTGGGTAAATAGCCATCTTAGCAGATCGCATTTCAATCTCATTTTTGCGGATATTTTTGTTAGTTATACTGTAGAGATATATGGCGAACGCAGTTATGCCGATGTAGCCAGCAAACATAGTATACCCTAAAAAAATAAATAACGTATTTGATATAAAATGTAACCTAAATAAAGATTACATAACCTGTATTAGTTACTTATTGTCAATTGTATATAGCTATGCTACATTTTTAATAACCTTACCACTAAAATATTGTTTTGCGGGTAACCTTTTATAAGGTATAGGATTGTAGCCTCCCGGAGGAGGCAAATCCTGTTTTCGGGCTATCTGACAAGCCTCAGCCATTTTTGAGACTCGACTGTGACAACTGACAAGTGTCACAGCAAACCTGCTTAACTCACCACAGATTATTGAGAAATAGAATGAAATAATTGTGCTTAGGTGTCTATGATTTTAAAAGCTAATGGAGAATGAAATAAACAGATCATTAATTTAATATCTGATGCTTAGCAACAAGAGTTATTAGAAAATTGTTGATGATAGACGTGTATATTTTACATATTTATATTTGTTTTTACAATGGACCAAGAAGCGCAAGCTGATATTCCAGAATGCTTGGCTGACGAAACTGAACTCAAAATAAAACCGTTAGATCGCATAAAACTAAATCCAAAAGTGCCTATTGAACCATCAGCATATGGTAAGGGAAAAAATTTCAGCCGACCATGGATCCTTCAAGATGGTAGAGAAGTACCAGGCGAGGGCAGTGAAATGCGAGATAATTACAGAATTCCTAGAAAACCAAAGCAAGCTGAAGGTACTACTGTATTGAAAAATCACATTTCTTCTAAGTTTTGAGTGGACAGCACAATTTTTAAGGCAATGGATAATGAGTGACGGAACTCAAAGCAGAACTTTGCCTTGTTACCAGAGCGAAAAAACACTTTGCGGTTGTGCGCCAAGGCGGCTTTGGTTTTTTAAATCACATTAAGCAGATTCTAATATTTAAAAAAATATATTAATTCTTCAAGGTATACGTAAACGCATGTTAACTGACTTCTTTTGGGAACAAATGCTTGACGAAGTTATTGAAGAGCTAGCAACTTCGCAGCCAGTTGCCGAATATTGTTCAGAGTATGATGCAAATTTTGTTAAAGATGATTTCGAACCTCGTAATCTAGAAGTTACTGCTGATAGAAACGTACGTTTTTTTTGTTACCACTAAAGCTTATACTTTTTGATACATTATATTTCCCATTAATGTTACATTTATATTGTAGATGCATCTTAAATATCCTTTATATGGAACAGGATCCAGCGCAATCACATACTATAGTGAAAACATTAAAAAGACTGGCCCTGTAAGTAAACTCCTTAGAAACTTGAAGTATAGCTATCGATTTATTTTTACGTACTATTAATTTTGCGATTCATACTCCTAGCAGTTATTTATCAACTGATGATTTTACTTATAGGGGGAGATATTGGAGAAATTTCGAAGATGCCAGTATTTCACAAAACCAATGGAAGAAAGACTAGATAATGGCTGGGTTTTGTAATACTTGTAGCGCTGAGTTCTGTAACTGTCTTTTGTATAACTTTAATTTCATTAAAAATACTTAATTTATTTCGATACTTTATTAATTATTAGATAATAAGACAGTTATCTTTAAAATAATAAGTCCTCATCGTCCCAGTTATGCGGGTAACAAACTGGCTTAAAATCGCCTGCTGAAACGGAAGTTGAAGAAACAACCCCAGAGTAAATATTGGCGATAGAATTCAAAGATTCTTTTAGCGAAACTGAAGACATAGTGGATTTACCTGTAAAAATAAAATTACTACAAAAATTAAACCCACCCTTCTCCAGGAAAATATTTCTAGATACGCCCATGATGCATTTATATTACCTAGAAAATATATGGATGCCTTGAGCCTTGATTGCCCTTAGAAATATCTAAACTTATCTGCTGATAGTAAAATATGAATTTTACTTCACTTCATTAATAGAATAATCTCAGTATGTTATAGGCTGTGGTTGATTGTCTAAAACTAGTACTTCCTCATTAAGCCCAAGGCCCCAAGGGTTCTTTATTATAATTATATGTTGCCTATATAAAGCTAGATAATAGAAACTAGGAATAGAACACAAAAGTAAAACGAACCGGTTTCTTCACCATCGCCAGGGACAGATTTTTTGTCAATTTTAGTTTTCAATAAAGATTGGTTAAAATTTTTCTTAGCTTTTACCATTTTCAGTCGATGAAATTCTTCTCGTTCCTACTCATATCGTAATTATTAGATTAATATTTTAACGATTATATAAAACTAATTATAGGTACATAAAACAAGAAAAAAAAGAATACACTACCCTTTCATCCATCTCTGTTAAAATATAGTTTTCAGTGTTATGAAGCTTGGGTAAAATGATCTTACCGATACTATTTATCTTCCTGAAAAAAAAAAACAATGTAATTGAAGCTAAATATTATTCAGAAGAAACTTCATATTTTTTGAATATAAATATCAAATATATAGTATGTACTGCATAAAATACCTCAATGTAGATTTGGTAGCTTCATCAAGTAACAAGCATGTATTTCGTAAGGAAGCAAATGTAATCAGCAATTTTATAGCTTTTCTAAAAGCTTTCTTAGTTTCGGCAGTTCTATGACCACCAGCTCCGAGGCCAGCGTAACGTAGTGCGTCATTAACCGTATTGTCTTCTACTATTTGAAGAGATATAGTTGATACTCCTGATATATTTTCAGGGACTCGTTTGACGCGAATTTGAGCCTTACAATGAACATAAAATATTAATTACTATAATGTTATTACGATATATCTCTGATTATATTATACTAGCAGCCCACTTGCATCAATTCTTTGCGTATTGAAACGCATAGAATTCTTTTATTATATACTTTAAAAATTTAATCATGAACAACTTGCTTTTATAATACTGAGAAAGTGCAAGTATTGAACTACGTGGTTGCTTGAGAGGATGTCATCGACGGCGAGGGCTACAGGGCTCGAGGATAGGCATGCGGCCGTAAACAGAGCGTTGCATTATTTTAATTTTACATTTTCTCGAAAAGTATACGTCCAAATTATATGCTATAGACCCTAAAGTTTTTTTATATAAAATTTTCTTCTCTTTCTCGGCGTCTAATAATGTTATTCCTTTCGTTAAGGTAAACTAAGAATAAAATCGTAATGTTATATAGCACTTTTAAAGAATATAGCTTTCATACAAAATAAAGAAAATGTTAATCCGTCCAGTAGTTCCAGAGGCCTTAGCGCTTAAACAAACAAACGAACAAACTCATCCGCTTTAATATATTAGTATAGATGACATTCAAACACCCGTAAAATATTTTAATTACTTCGTCAACGTTTTCCAGTACTAATGCATTAGACTCTCCATTAGTGAATTTAATAGCAGCCAAAGAAATATATGCTTCTTTTAAAGTGTGATCTAAAACCGCTTGTGTTGTTACTAGTTCAGTGGCAGCTTGGTGTCCTCGCATTCTTAGAGCATCTGCCTTCCTCTTCAATAATTGATATCCCTTATTTACTTTTTCTTGGCGATTTTTTATTTCTCGTAACATAAACAGTGAAGCTGTTACTGGATAACGATTTTCAGCATTCATTGTAGAAATTTAAGTATTTTTTTCGTTGTTCACAGTTTTAAATATGTTTAGTATTATAGGTAGTTGACAATAACATAAATATATAAAAAAAAGAAAATCATAAAATACAAACAATCGAAGAGTATTTACGGTAAATGACATTTATTTTCTCAAAAGATTTACATATAAATCACTTACAGAGAAAACTACAAAAAACATTAAGTAAACAAATTTTTATATCGAATAGGCGTATACAATAATAAGGTAAAATTTATAGTAACCTTATAATATCACTACAATGCAAATAAGTATGAATATATTGTGATGCGAGGGTAGTTTAAGAAATTAACAGTAAAAATGATAGCAAATGTACAAAGTAATGTTACTTAGGTAGGTGACACATTAAATGTTTTATATAAAAATTAATACAAAAACATCAATTTATTTAAAAATTTATTGATATTTTTAGATTTCGTTTATTTATTTAATGTGGTTTTTTTTGTTAAATGTTATATTTTATAAACTTATAAAATAATCATTTACTTTACGTATATACTATTTACATTATTCTAATTTTACTTTTTTATGCTTCGTATCTTATTAGGTTGAGTATTTACTAAGTGTAGCATTGTATTGTAATAAATACATATTTTAGTTATGAACACTGTTATATTTTGCATTAAATATATTTTATGAGAAATCCTTTAAAATATGGCTTTTTAGACTTTTTTTAAAACTATACAGTGTTTTTATATCTTTATGTCCTTGGGCAAATTTTTGTAGGTAGGGGCTCCTTCGAATAAAATACTTTTCTTGCACTTCTGGTCATTCTTTTATGTAAATTAATTCTTTTCGTGAAAGTTATTTGAGAGTTTATAGCTTTTGTTAGTATAATAAATCATGATCTATTTGTAGTATTTACTAGTATGTTACAACAAATAAATCATAATTTATTATATTTTAATGAGTCTATTAATAATTCTGAACGCAATGGACGCTTGCCACCTTTTTTATTAATTTCAGAACTGACATTTTGAATGTCAAAACACTATCTTGTGGTAAAAGATGCATTCTCCGAAAATAACATAAATAAAGGTTAATCAGGATTATTTCCCTCAATAATAATGTCAGGAGGACTTATAGACAAAGTTTATATAGGTCTGGACAATGCGCCGGCCGCATTTGATATAAAATCTAGAATTCTCGGACCTGTGAGTTACTCAACATTTTCTACGTATTTTAACGATTTTTCTACGTATTTTACGTTTTACGATTAAAGAATATTTTTATTTTATTAACATTTTAGCAACATATTAATTTTTATTTTCAGAATGGGACAAATTTAGAGTATATAAGATCGGAAACTGGAGTAGTTGCTGTATTAAAAAGCGATAAATTTGAACCTTTACATTTAGCACTTCATCACACCCGATCAGAGGCATTAGCAGCAGCGAGATCGTTAGCACAAAATCTTATTGAAACAATACGTGCAGAACTAGCGCAATGGAGCGCGGCTCAAGCGGGAGGACCACCACCTGCGCTTAACGTACCTCCACCCACACTGACCACCACTGCTGCTCCTCCCCCCGTTCCTCCACCAGTCGTGTCCGTATCACTATCAACACCATCGACATTAACAACATCAACACATCCCACAGTAATACCGCCTGTAGTCAGTGTAGCTCCTGCTAATACACCACTTATGACGGTTAGACAGCCCACAGTTTTACAACTGCTACCCCAGCAACAGTATGTTTTAAATCAAGAAAGTGGTCAATTGATACCCATAGTGCAACCTGGTGTCCAAGTTTCAAATACAAATTTCACATCCTTGCCTATCGCACAGCCTTTAAGTGCAATACAGCAACCTAATTTTGGTACTCAAATAGTAGATTTATCTAGTATGCAACCTGTGAATGTTACTCAGCTGCGATTAAGTGGAGTGCCGTCATCTATGTCAATGATTTTGCCAAATGGCTTATCGTTTCCACAAGCAAGTTTGACTGGAGCAGACACCACAACTGTCAGTTCGGCAACAGCTCCAGTCGTTTGTGCAGCACAAGGTACAAATTCTTCACAAAAAATTCTATATAGTACTGATAAAGGTGATAAGGATATAAAGTACCAGATACAGGGTACTGACACTATGCAATGGACAGTTCCAGGATCACAAACAATGCTTATACCATACCAACAGTTGCAAGACCTGACTTCCAATCAGACCGGCCTGGGCAATATACAACCACAGCAGTTTGTATCTGTAAGTACAAATATATTCAAACTTAATTGAAATATAATAAAAAAAATTAAGTACTCATAGAGTGAAAATAGCTTTTATGTATCATCATTTCATGCCTTTGTTGTACAGTAGGACAGTACAATGCACTGGATTGTACTAGGTACTTATATTATATTATATATTGGCATGATGGTTGGGCATTGATCTCCTTGTGAGAATTAATAATTATTTATTTATTATTTATATTATTTCTAGATTTTCTTTGCATATCTTGCTATAATTATTTCCTTTACTTCTAGTCTCATTAGACAAAACCAAATGTAATTTGTTTCTTATTACTTATTTGTATACATTAAAGTTATTTTTAATCATTTTTAAAATGTTATTCTACTCAGGAACGGAGGGGAACTTGGACAGTCTCAAAGAGGCATGGGTTTAAATCACGCTATGTTCAAATTTTTATACATTTTCTTAATAAGTACATTTAAGATCATTGATAGATATTAAATCAAAATAAATAAGGATTTTTCAAATTTTCTTTTCAATTTTAATTCACTTTGATTCAAGCTTCAGTTCAAACCAGTAATATTAACAAAAATTATTAAACTCTTTCATTAGTTGAATATAAAGGCAAAATATGTTTGTTTAGCACATATCTCTTTACTTCAGATCGCTCCTGCAAATAGTTTCCAACAAACATCACTGCCATTGTCTGCAGTTCAGTTACAACAATTACAAGCCACCGGAACATTTATGCAATTGAATCAAAAGGTATTTATAAAGTATTATTTATTTAATAAAATGGTTAGAAATATTTATCCCTTAGGATCTATATATAAATGATATAACAAGTTCAGGGTGTTTGGGAGGTCGACAAAGTGTGACAATAAATCAATAAATGCATTTGAATGTGTCTCAAAAAGTATTTAAAATGTTACTTAATCTAAATTTAAATTCTTATTAAAAAGAACATTTTATTAATAATTAAATTGGAATTTGGAGTTTAATAAGAAAAAAATTATAAACTACAACTAAAAAAAATTATCCAATATAAAAATATATATGTTACAGTAACTGTAATAAATTAAAAATTATTAATAATTGCCAATCATTATTAATAATTACATTATGATTTGATCAAAGCGAAGATAAATTTAATTCAATCACTTTTAGCAATTGTTATTAATAATTCTGTATTTTCGTGGATGAAAGTAATAATAACATGTAAGAGTTCAAGTTTATTTGTTGAATATAGGTATGTCATTTTAAGCAAAACATAAGCTAACCTAGCCTGGACTTAAATAGATTTTGAAATTTTTAAAAAAACCTCAAATATGCGTGTTTGTAAATTTTTATTTTTAATTTATAATTATTTTTATAATTTAAGTATCGATTCTGTGAGGCAATCATTGTTTCTGTCCCTGGCATTAAATGTATATACAGTATTTTAATTCACTTTATTTATTATAAGAGATTTTTGTTGAATTTTTTTATAGCTTATTATTTACAAGTACAATAGTACCCTTGTTTTATAATTTCAAACGAGTACAATATTGTAGGTAAGACTATGTGAATAAATATCAGTTTGACAAAAAAACTTGGATATTACTTTATTTTATTATTTTTGCCAATGTATTTAGCGAATTATTAAAAATAACTTATAAAAGTAATTATTTTCAATTGATTTTTCACATTTATCAAACAAATCATTGATGTAAAATTATAAATAATTTTCAATTAATCAAATTTACCTTAAGATATATATGTGTTATAATGTATTTACCAAATAAAAAAATATTGATTTAATTTGACTTATTTTGAACAAATTAGGTTAAAAATAATTTTACTTATTTTTTTTAATATATAAAGCTATCTAATGTTGTATTTTACATATTTATTTGCAATTACATTATTTTATTTAGCATCTCTTACATAAGAAAAATATAATAAAGCATTTTACATTTCTTAACAGCCAATAGTCAGCAGTGCGTCCTTAATAAATATAATATCAACCGGTCAAGCGTCTTCTCCGCAAATTATTTCAGTGAGCAAATGCAAATACATACATAAATTTTATATAAGCATTTCACCATACTAATATTATTATATTACGTTTCTTATGTTTCCTCCTCGCTTGTATTAATTATTGTAATGTTCATTTGCAATTTCATCTTTATGTTTAGTGTTAAAGAATCTGTTACATATTTTAAAATTTCGTACATTTTCTCATTAGATTTAAAATAAAAATAAATAGATTAGCTTCATGCTGCATCCCGCACACAGCCCACAACCAGTCGATTTTATAGTCACACTTCGTGCCGCTGCGCCGCGACTGGCCTCCTCATTAGATTTGATTTTTGTTTTCTCAATGTTTTGATATTATATACATATTGGTATTTGTGTAACGGTTTCTTCTCCCCCTACAGCTTTCATAGTTACTTTCTATTACTTTTGTTGCGTATAATGTGTTTAACCTTTCAACACTTTAGACATTTATTTATAACATATTTTTTCCATAAAAAAAAAAAACACATATTTTAAAAGATATCGGATTATATTTGTTGATCATTTTTTCTTTTTAAAAATGTGCAAGTCAAAAATGTATGTTGTATTGAACATTCATTTTTATAAACATTTCGGAGTTAAAAAGAAAGTTAGTTTATTTCTGGAGGATAATATCATAATTGCTGTTGATATGTTTAGTGCAAAATATATTGATTAATAAAAATCGATTTTGCCGCTTAATTCTTAAATAATCGATTCGCTCCATTATAAGATTTCAATCAGGTAATAATCCGATATCGACTCATTATTATCACTAGCCTCTCCATTAATTGGTTTTTGGGCTTTTCGATGTCGTCTCAACATTATCAATTATATGGATATAATATGAAAAAAAATAATTAAATTTTAGAGTTCCTCAAACCCGACGAAAAATTCTGGACAAGAAAATAGAGGACAAAAGAGATTATCTGACGGCACTCCAAGTCAGTTGCAGTTAAGGCCTATAGCACCTGCCGGGTAAGTCTATATTTGTTGTTTCTATAAAAATTGAGTAATAAAACGAAAATTGAGTAATAAATTTCAGGTTCTTCGAAAAATCATTTATTTTTGGAAATTTATATAATTTTAGAATAAAATTCTTATAATGTTTTAGTTTTTTTTTGTATATTTCTAAATTTTTTGTTTTTTATAACTATTTTGACAAATTTCCAAAAATAATTAGCAAAGCTCGTCGTAATCACTTCGGTGGCTGTCTTCGTGTTGATATCTAAAAGAATTTAAATTATAATATCGTTAAGGCGTGTTTAGATCTTATGGGCTTTTACATACTAGTTCAAATTTTAAACATTACAAGAAACCATAGACGATACGTCTTTTTTTTTTTTAAATTTAATAATAATCAAGTGCATGAAAATTACCTGAATGAATTTAATTGATTGAATTTTGATTGAATGAGTTGTTTAATTGATATTTTGTGTGTGTATTGAAACGATACGATGCCGCAGGTCACATGTAAGCCAGGACAAGGCCTCTACGAGAGATTCCCGATCGTGGACCACTTCTACAGGTATATTGAAGATTTAAATAACACTTTACAAACGAGATTATATAAAAAAAAACTCTTTTTCATCTACCTTTGTAGTTCTATATAAATTCTAGTACTTTGACCCTACTTGTGACTTTTAATTGGATAATAAGGTTCGTATTTATACATCGTTCTGAAACCTGAGATCGACCTTGAGATGCTGTTTTCATTCCTAGATATATATAATTAATGAATGAAAACGTCTTCTCAAGAGCGCTCTCAGACTTGAGAGCGGCTTAAACAATGGGCCTAAAGTACTCCGTCTTCAATTTTGCACCTATTCTTCTTTTAGAATTATAAAAATTGACATAAAAATAATTTTACTCTCGTTTATAAATTGTTTTAAATTACCCAAGTTCTAACTGTTTCTCTCTCAGTAATACGTAGAAATAATATGGCGTTGCGTAAAATATGTACTGTTATAACTCGAGACGATGCGAAGCGAACTTCTTTCAGTTACAGATCAAAATATTGAAAAGGATATACAAAATATATGTAAATAATGTATGGAACCATCTAACTTTTTTTTGGATGTATTTTTTTTAATTTCAGTGTTTTAGGGGATTTTGAAACATAATACTGTATATCGGATGTTCGTCGTTCGTTATTTCACCTGTCTTGTATTTTATGTTCTTTTTTTTTTAAGTAGCATTTGTATTTATTGCGTTCTTCATTTGGAGAAGAAAGGAATTCGGAGGATGAAGTCACTTTTTTGTTATTAGTTTACAGGTTTTACAATAAAATCCGCAACAATTTTCTTCGAAGTTTAATGTTTTGGCCATGAATTGTAATAGTAGAAGAGCATGTAAAAATAAAATTTATAATAAATATAAATTTGTAACAATTGCATGCTTTTGCTAACCTTAATATCTCTTCTCTTTTGTATAATGATAATAATGATATAATTTTTTTTAGATTTAACTTTAGTGCGTAGTTGCGTAGAGCGTCTTTTAAAAAAATTAAGCATTTCATGAAAAATACTCAATATTTTTTAATTGATATAATTTTTTTATATTTTTGGCGTATATTTTTAACGTATTTCATTTTGGCGTAATTTTCTAAGGCGATTATGCTTCATATAAAAGGTCTACGGAACCATCGTAATATATTCTTTTTGTACTAGTGTAAATTTTAGACGACATTTAAACAGAGTATCAATCCAATAGTCATTTTTCCTGATTTATCTGTTTTAGATATATTTCATCAGTTATAATGAGATCAGTTTTTTTTATAGAAAATTTGATTTTTATTGTTTTAAGTGGATTTACAGGAAACAACTTACATATTCTACAAGTCCTAGATTCTAATATCATTATTTTATAAGATCATGAATAATTGCATGTTTTCACAGTTTTGCTTACCTTTATATCTGTTTTATATGACAATTGACAAGGTGGTGATGCCTCTTTATTTATTTAGTTAGTTTGTATATAGGTTATAAAGGATTTAGAGCGTACGTGCTTAAAGCGTTAAGTACTTGTGAAACATTTGATAAAAAATATTCTTAATTTAAAATACTTATTTACGTTACGTATTTTACGTTCTGTTGAACGTATGGCTTAGTAGTCAGAGCACCTGGTCGGTTTCCAGGCGCGGGTTCGAGTCCCGCTACGTTCAAATTTTTATACGATTTCTAAATAAGTATTTTTCTTTCCTAAGTGTGGAATAGCACTTGAAAAATGTTTTTAAATTCCTAATTTAATGTTAGCGTACTTTATTCACGCGATATTTCATTTTGGCGTCAATTTTTATGCGTTTTTTCATAATGCGATCATTTTGGCGTAAACTTTTAGTGCGAAATTGCGTTTTGGCGAATTTTTAATGCGATATTTTATTTTAGCGTAAATTACTTCACTTAAAGTGACACTTGCTTCATTGTGAAGGCGATGGCGGTGCGTGAAAATGATTCCTTATTATTATTTTTTTCTTTTTAATTTTTGTTTTATCTTTCTTATACCTTATGAGAAGGAAAGCTTACATTCTATAGTAAAAGAAGTTCATGGAAAGCACGACACACGACGACGACATAGCAGATGGAAAGAATCTTAGCAGAAACCATTTTTATAATTGATGTTTTAATGTTATTTACATATTTCTATTTAGCTTAAGCTAAAATGATCGATGAAACATCCAGGGATCAAACTAAATCGTTTGATGCCCGAGGATCCGGGGACCTGCAGGGTATAAAATATATTGTTTTTTTTTTGCATAATTTAGTAGAAATTCTGTTCTGTCCCGAGTTTTGGTTATGGCATTCTGACCGTGCCAGTTGAGGTGGCAAATTTCGTTGGCAAACTTCGATTGCAAAAGTGTGCTACACAATAGAAGAATGCATATTAGAAAGAGATTCAGTTACAAAGAGATAAGACACTGCTTTCATTGACACGACGTCCGACGTTGTTGTTGTTTATTTTTTATTTTATGAAAAAGACAAAGCAAACGAGCGTACGGATTACCTGATGCAAAGTGATCACCACCGCCCACGACCCCGTGCAACAACATAGGAGCTATAGGTGCGTTGCCGGCCCAGCGGCGGAAGTTGGAGGTGCTGGAACCTTCAAAAAGTATTTTTTCAAGGTATCCATGAAGATAGATGGAATCTTGTGACATCTCTCATCTGTAAATTAATGAAATTATGCATAATATAATTTACATTATTTATCTATGATTGATATAGAGGCGCAAAGTGGAAGTGATGCAACTACGATACTGGTGATATAGCTTACAGCACCCTGCAATGCTATATAAAATTGTACCAAAATAATATATGCTAAATTAGTATAAATAAGTATTATTACAATTTACAGGACAAGATTATTGGTATGACTGAAAAATTTTAAATTGAGAGTTCGAGATTTGGAAATAATCATCATTCGTCGAATTCCAAACTTTCTTTATCATTTATTCACGATTTTAACTTGTTTTAAGGATTTTTAGCTTCTAGGTGCAGATCGAAAACTGAAAAAGCTGAGATTTATAATAAAATATGCATGAATACGGTTATTAATTTTGTTTTTTATTGCAGGTTTCATTTCAGCTACTTCTTCGTTGCCGGATTTCTTCGACACGTTCATCCACATTTGTTATATTATGCATGTTTTTAAAATAATACGACAGCGTAGTGTTTTTGCGTAGCGTAATCTAATATAATATTATCGTACTCTGTAGAATAAGGCGAACCAAAAATTATATTTTATTTGAAAATATCAACATTTATAAACAAAAGGGCTTTTTTCTACAATTGCGAAGTTGTAAGTAAATAATTGACATAATAAATTTCGATACAGCTAGAGACAACACAATGGTCAGTATGGGAATGAAAATCAATCCAGCTCACGGCACCATCATCCACGTGTCTTCGGGACAGCAGACTAAGTGAGTTCTCTAATATTTTCATATCATTTTTTTTTTAGTTTCTTTTTATAATTTTGTTTTGTTTGTTTAGATTTTGAAACATTGCAATGCGTTCTGCTTTATTAGAAATTTGTTTTTAATTGAATGCGAATTGGACTTCGTTTTGCCTAATTAGTATTTGTTATGATAAAAGTTATTTTCAAATCACCTATTAATGAATATGTTTAGTATTTCTCCCATCATCAAGTTACCAAACAAAATCATTTTATAATGTTTAATATTATTTTATGTTTTCCAGTGTATCAGCTTCCTCAGTGGCACAAGATGGATCTGGCATGTACATCAAACAGATAGACAGAAACGCCATACAAATACAGTCCACAAAAGACGCGCAAAAGCAAGATTTGTCTGCGAACAAATTGCAAAATGCCACACAAAATGTCCAAATGATCACCGTTCCTCAAGGAATGACTGTTTTACAGAATCCCTTAAATATAAGCCAGATGCCAACTGTCATTGGTCAGCCGAATAGCCAAGTGTACATGATACCAACGAATCATTCCAACCTCGTCCAAGGGACACTACCTCCGGGACTGATCGGCCAGCAGGTGCTGCAGCCGGGACAAAACGTGACCGTGATGCAACCAAACCAGCTTGGCATGCCAGGTGGAGTGCAGTACAATGTGCCACTCATGCCAATGAACATGCCCAACTCGCAATATATGCCAGGGATAAATCTCAACACGCAATTGTCAACACAGCAGTTAAATGCTGCCTTGGCCGGACAGCAGCTTGCTAATTCTAACTTAACTGTCTCTGGCACCATACCAATAGTCCAAGCTCCACCATCCTCCCCTATGACTAATCCGGCGATACCGGTGTCACAACCTCCTCCCGTTCACCAAATTTTACCCCAAAACTCCAATTTCATTACGCCAACCTCGCAATACGCTGGAATGCCACCGCAGTATGTGATGCAAGGCAACTCTGGGACGATAACTATGCCCGTAACCAACCCCAATGTGCAATATACAATGCCGAGCCAAGCGACCACCCCCGCCCCGACCAACGGCAACGGACAGACTACTGTAACGGAAACCGACGCGAACGGCACTAATAACCAAACTAACTACATATCTTCCTCATCACAAGATGCATATTCTATATCTGGAACGACTCCAGCCCAGACTCCGACCCAGAGCTTTACAAACGATGTAACATCCGCTGCCCCCTATACAGCCAATCAAGGGACCCAAAGTTATGGCACAAACGGCAATGGCACGCAAAGTTATAATGGCAGCCAAACAGCGACTCAGCCGCCGAGCTACCCGTCAAACGGATCGAACCCACAGACACCTACTCAATCTTACTCTCAAACCGCAACTCCAAGCTCACAAAATACTTCACAAACGAACTTCTCACCATCAACCACACCCGCTCCTAACCAGAACTATCCAGCACCTAACATGCCAAACGTGGCATACCCTAATAACCCCCAGAACCCCTACCCTAATGCCACTGGCCAGAACTTGGCAGCCTATGCCAACAATCAGTACCAATACACGAGTAGACCATGGTTCAGGCCGCGATTTGGATCTCCGCAAGGCTCCCCATACAATTCTGGCGTTGCCAACGCACCACCGATGCCAGTTCCGCCTCCGTCTGCCAATTACAACTACTGGCAGGACAGTTGAGATTTGGAGATCATTGAGTCGGACATTCTGCCGGACTCGTGACATCAGGCCGAGCTCAGTGTCTATTTGTTGAACTAGACACTGAACTTCGAGACATTGTAAATAGTGATAAGTGAACCAGTGGATAATTATTCGAGCAAATATATAGTGCTGTGTAAAATGGCTTCAAATACGTGTGATTTTATAGATTTATCTCACAACTGAATAAAAAGGGCTCTGATTTTATATATTACAAAAGTTGTCGCTGGATATTGTTCTGGAAGATAAAATCTCAATTAAAATATTGTATATGTTATACAAAACTTTTTATTTTTAACTTAAAACTATTCAAATTTCTTTCTGAATGATGATATTTTTTAGTTTCACGCTGTATCCCGCATATTACAGTGTAAATAAAGGGAACATTAAGACACTCCGTTCTACTTGCGCCGCCCAAATTTTGGGAGGAAATGAAAGTAATCCTCGTGAGAATCGAACCCACGACCGCAGCGTTTGTACAACACACACAGTGTATGTGAAATGGAATTGAAAGTTTTTATATAAATTTTAAACATCTAGATAATATAATAATAATAATAATTTGTTTTATTGTTTTTTTCGTTAGTTTTTATTATAACATATACAATTTAGTACTTTATAATATATTTCTAACAAAATATTTATGTATAGTGTAATATAACATGTTGTCCGTGTATATCTGTCAAATAGTACTCTAATATATACATAGCTCCAGATTTAGGTTATTAAGTAAATGTGAATTGATGTTAAATAGATAGTTTTAAAAACTGAGTTTTTTTTTGCGTTGCGCCATCTTTTTGTTATATCTATAAAAGTTAAGACTAACGCTACATCAAAGGAATTATAACATATTAAAATTAACTACAGCTAGATATACATTGATGTTTGTTTAATATATAAAAATAAAAATACATATTAATAATCGATTCTGTAACCGTAAGTCAATATTCTTCCACGATCGTGTACAAAATGATATTGAATATTATATACCATTTACATCGGAGCCCTTAATATTGAATGCAAATAAAAAATGTCTCTTCTAGACCCACTCACCTGTAGTCTCTAAATCGTGTGCCTGAAGACGACATTGTAGAATATAATATATATTTAAGAGACTGCTTAAATATTAAAATTACATTTATAAAATGTATAAATAAATATAAACATATTGAACGTCTAGATTCTTCTGTACGCTACGCTTTGTAAATCTCATGGACCTGTATTGTATGTAATAGAATAAAAGATAATAAATGAGAAAGTTTATTTAGAACGAACTGTTTTTGTATCATTTTTTGGTCATGTTCATTTTGTTTGTTTTTGTTTAGGTTCACGCTTCTCGCGTATAGGATGGTACAGAGGGAACCTAGTGCTTCGACACTGAGTTTCCCATTTTACGACGAATTCTAAAGGCATTGTGTGTCTAGTGGCGGAACTCAACGCCGTGCGTTTTGTAAATTTTAATAAATATTTCATTTCCTCAAGTGGGAATCGAATCCACAGCCAGTCGCGTTAACAATCACACGACTGGCCTCTTATCGCTTTATACGCCATAGTCTTATTATGTTTGTGTTTTAATATACCTATAATGTATGTTTGCAACGCACGCAAGTCG
>DWAO01001270.1:0-19731 GCA_018230605.1 Heliconius congener
GCCATCGTGTTGTAGTGTCTGAGTGTAAACGCGACGATTGTGGATTCGAGCCTCAATCGGGAAATTGATATTTTTTTATATTCATGCGGTATCCCGCACTTAGTAGGATATGCAGAGGGAGGGATTTTACAGTCACTCTTCGTGCCGCTACGCCACGACTGGCCTCTATTACTTATTGAGTAAGATAATATATTTATTATATCTTTATTTAGGTAAAAACGCTGTGCACTATAGTTAGTAACTAAATAACACACTAGTACTGGCTAGTGCATGCGCACTTAACGCACTATACCCTATTCACAAAAGGTAAACAAATTAAAAATATATATATATTATAGGTGACGATTGATGAAGCTTATATAGTAAATACATATATTAAGTAAAAAAAAAAACTATGGATAATAAAAGGAAATTTTCATGATATGATATTTAATGTCATTATGGACGTGAACAATATTAATAAAATTTGATAATTGTAATTTAAATTCATCGATTTTATTGATGATGAAATGGACTTTATAATTATATTTTCTTATTTATAAAATTATACATGTTTTTTATAAAATTATTTATAAAATTATACATGTACAATGTGCAATTTTATAAAATTTAAAGTTAAAAGAAACAAATATTATAAACAAAAAGATTGTTTTCATACTTAAAGCCAGGAACATTATAAAAGTCTTATTTAAAATTTAAAAAATATTTCTTAAACTACTTACTCTACACTTTCACACTAGTCCTAGGGCGAAGCGCGGCGTTGAGGTTCATCACTCAACAAGGAATGCCTCGAGCATACGCCAGAAAAAGAGTAATTGAAGTGTTCCAATACTAGCAGGGTAGGTAGATCTATCCCTACCTGGATTAATTCGGGATACAGCGAGAAGCTTACCTTCTTTTACCATCATCAGTCTTACGCAGACTTTCTGCATTTAACATGATTAAGAAAACAATTTGCAATACAATATTAATGTTCTTTAGCTATATGTAAGTTATTTTTTGTCAACTTTCATAACATCGCATCCCAACGCCCCGTTTTGTCTTATTACCAGAATAATCCACGACTATCGCTTAGAATCACTCTTTTGTTAACTACGCTGCGACATCGTCGATGTCTCATTTCTATTGCTTTTAATATAAAATAGTGGTTTTTTATCTTTTTCTTTGAACACTTTAGAAAGTAACGGCTTTGTAATAATAAAGAAATAAAAAACTGCGATAGAAAAAGTATGCAATAGCTAGGTCAGATTTTATAGTTGATTGTTATTTGATATCACTATGGGCTTAGTTGTTAACTTACATAGTCTATACGATAAGTTGTAGGTTCTAGTAATGAGTGAAGCCTATAACAGTTCGACAACTTTTTATTGACAAAGCACGGTGTTAAGTTCCGCCAATGATCAGGCTATGTGTACCAACTTAATGATTTTTATAAAAGATGACACGCCTTGGGAATGAAATGGTCGCTCCAATCTGTTTCAAAGGTATCGTTGTCACTAATGCATGAGTGTGAGAACTGGTGTTAAATTATTGGACGATCAAAAAATGAAGCATGTTTAAATTATTTGATTTTGTTATCCGGAAAAAGTGTGAAGCTGCAAAGCTAATCTTATTAAGTGCAACAATTACTTTTTTAGCATTGTTTTAAATAATTGAGGTTCCCTCACCAACAAAAGCAGTTGAGTTTCCATTGAAAAATTTTAAAGAAGAATTTGTCTTGAACAAGATATAAGTAAGTAAGTATACAGCTATATTTAAAACTTGCCGCCGCCGTGATTTAATTCGAGCTTATAGAAATTAATTATTTTCAGGAGGCCAGTCGTGGCGCAAGGGCACAAGCGTGCGACTACACGCGACAGGCTGTGGGTTCAACCACATTCAGGAGAAAGAAATATTAAATATGCGTGATAAAGAGTGAAATTAAAATATATATATATATATATATATATATATATATATATATATTGATACATACCTACTAAAGGTTTTACTTTTAAGTTTGTCGTGTTACCACGGCGAAGAAATAAAAATAATTCATTTTCACTAGTGGGAATTAAGCCCACGACCGTCGCGTTCACAGTCGCTGGCCTCACAAAAAGTTGCGAAATCGTAAAAAAGATAATAGAAATTCAACCATAACGTAATCTTACCATAGTAAATGAGATTAGAAAAGCATTTTGTAAAGTAAATAATAAATTTCGTGATTTTAATTATAATTTGCGACTTTAGACTTTGTATTGCGATATTTTGTCCGAGGTTGGGAAGTTAGCATAGCGGATAAATTAATTCATATCTATCGTAATATTCTCATGCGGTGTTGAGTTGCGCCGCATTGCACGTGATGTTTCAATTTCAAGCGGAAAGTTGAGATCGTCGTGGCACCGTGGTAGAAGTGACGGTTCGGGGAAATAAAATCCTTAATATTTTCATTTCTCCATTCTGGTTACAAGGTAAAGCGCGGCGTATTGTTCCGTCACTCAACACGCAATGTCTCGAGTGACGGTGCATGGAGAAGGAGCCCCAATCTAGTGTTAAGACAGCCGTCTTAACACTAGATTCTCTCTGCCTATCGTGCTATACGCCGAATACAGCGTGAAGATGAAAAAAAGAGTAGAGATTAAAAATTAAGAAAATGAAAAGGTGTAAAACTTCCTTTTTAATACGTTATTATAAGGTCGACTTGTAACTTTGTAATAAAGTCTAAGCTGAATTTGACCTACTTATAATAATAGTATCATCACGTTTCGAAGTTATGCGTAGCTTAGGTGACAATAGAAGAATGTGATGTCATCAAGCGTGCTGACGGAGTCAGGACCTGAAAAGTAGATCTTCTACAATATAATTAAACAACTCAACCTATACTGATAAATGTACATGAGTTGTTGTTGAGAATAAAATTTATAGATTTTTTAAATTTAAATCATTCACTACAAGCGCTTTCGAATTGTCAGTTAACATAATATATAGGAATATTGTCACTAGGAAACAATCACCGACTTGACTTGCAGCTCCGGTGAGACGAATCACCGAAACACGCATCCGTTGCGCATTATAAAATTGTGCTATTTATTAAGCTCTGGCTGTATATAGTGTGAAATAGTCGAACCTTAGTGTTAAAGCTCTCTGTTCCCCACTTTCCATTTCACGTTCCCTGGGCGTCAATGTCGCATTTTGTATTGGTACCAGAGCAAGGGATTACGTTGAGTGGCGGAGCTTAACGCAACGTTTTGTCTTGCCAAAGCAGATAAGAGAAATGAAAATAATTCGATTCACCAGAATATGAGTCCCAAAAATCATAGAAATATGAAAAATCTGCTTAGTTTATAATTGGATGCCGAATTTCAGTAGGTATAGTTCTAATTTTTGAGACTATCGTGTCACAGTCACAGTGTTATAGTATGTAATTCTTAATGTAATGTAACCTCGATGCCCACTGTGTAATCAACTATTTCTCTGCTTTGATAAAACAGTAATGGCTCTAATTCGAGTGGAGAGAGAAGTGGAGGACAGAGTGTCTCAACATTAGTTTTTCTCTACATTAGTTACCCTGCAATGAGTCAAATAGCGTGAAGCTGTTTTTTAAGAATAAGACAGTAAAAAAATAGTGATCTAATATAATTAAGTAGCAAGGAAATTATATTATATAAATAATAGAAATTATATATACTTTATATATAATTCGGACACGTGGTTCAACCACAATGTGGCGGATTATATGTATGTAGATGATCTTAGAGATCAAATGACATCTTTGTAATATCCTAGAACTACTTACTCAAAGCAGAATAGAGGCTTCATGCTGTATCCAGTATATAGCAGAGTAGGTAGAGAATACTTAGTGTTACGACACTATTCCCCACGTACTATCCGACTTCGAGACATTTTCTTTAGGGTGGCGGAACACTACACCGTACTTTGCGGAGTCACTAACATTAGTGATAACGTGGACTTTAATTATATTTATTTAATTAATAAATAAAAACAATACTACATTAATATTAAATATTTAAAAAAGTCAGTGATCCTCAAATATTTTTTCGTAATTTCCACGATTTGAATTTAATTTGAAATGACAATAAAAATGTATATTCTTTTTTTTTCGTTAATATTGTGTTTATTTTTCTATGATTAAATTTATGGACGGTAGATTTTTTTTAGAAAACGTTATTCACCTATTTAATAAAGTTTTTATAAAAACTGTTTGCAAACGGTTTGCAAAACCAAATTATTAATTGAAGATATCTGAGACAAAAGTCGATATATTCAATTAATAACTGTATCAAGTTATTCTTGAATGAAAACTAAAACTAACTTTAAATTTATATCTATATGCAAAAATTAAAAATAAATATCAATAGTAGAAAAATAATATTTTTATGATTTAAAAGTAAAAATAAATAAATAACAAGTAGCATTATATTATTGTTACTTATATAATGTTACTAACAAAATTAGTCATAGTTATGTTACTTGATATAAATGAAAATAAATAAATAAAATATATGCATTTATTATTTTAATTCGATTATTTCTTATATAGAGTATATTTTAATACTTACTCTAATCTAGCTTTGAATTCATTCACTTAGCATATTATAATAGTTTCACGCTTAAAATTACAATTACTGAGACGACACTAACTTAACTACTTTCCTTTGCAGGTTATTCGATAAATTTTCTACCACAGATAGCAATTCTAACAAATCTTCGAATGTTCCGAATATTCAAACCAATAAACTAAAAGCTCTTACTGAATACCGAATTTCAAATCGTCTAAATCAATAGCTGGCATTACTATGATTGATTTCTCGCAAATTTTAAATGTTTAACGTTTTTAAGTGTTTAATAAACGTTATCAATATATATAAAGAGAATTTGGATGTATGTTTGCAAGTTTATTTTTATATCAAAATATTGTTTTTTTAGCTTTTGTCATTTCTTTAAAATATTTTTTAGTAATTTATTTTATGAACAATTTATATGTGTAATTACAAACATTACATTATAAAGTGTATAGTGGTAAAGTGGCACAGCGGCGGACTGTTAACGTTATAGTTGTAGGTTTGATTTACTCTTACATTACTCGACGCAATGACCTACTCGCTGTGGTAAAAACACAAAGTGTTGCGTTGGGTTTCACCACTCTCCTTGCAATATCCCAAAAATTGGTCCGACCAATTTTTGGTCATTTTACTGTGTTGGTACAGAGTGGTGTCCGTTGGTCTTAATACTAGGTTCTGTATATCTACCTTGCTATATGCAGAATACATCATGAAGCTAATACAAATTACTAAAACAATTTATGTTGCAGTGTACTCGCCTAAGAGCTCTATTTTAAGTAACGTGAAGAAACTTAATTTATCACATAACCGGTGCCGATACTAACAACGAAGTTAGGACTTTACAATATATAGTTTCAAAGCGATCACAAATATTTGTTAAAGTTAACAAATTGTTTGATGCGAGTCACGACCTATCCTATCCAACCGTAAGTGGGAGTAATAAAGCGTTTTCTACTAAAACAGGTTATTCCCTTCGGATTCATAACCTAGGAGAATGTCTGACACAGTCGATATATTTGTGAATGATGGTAAATTATGCAATTCATGGTAGGATGTAATTGCTATTTAGTATGCTGTCCAATTGATTCAATTGGTGTTAGTATTTAACGTCATTTAAAACTGACTTACTAAATTATTAGTAAAGCGGTAGGCGCAACGCGAAGCCCTACAACATAAAAGAGGGGCTGAGCTAGAGACATACGCGTCGCCACCGTACTTACTGCGGACTTGTATTCGGGTCTCTTTTCTTCTCGAGGCGGGAGATAAGGACAAAAAAAGTGGTTTGTGGCGTGGTGACGTCACAGTGCGGGGAGGGTGAACAGTCAGTGTACGGCCGGCCGCCGAACCGAGCGGAAGAGTGCACGATGCACGCACGGTAAACAAAACAATCGCGATGCTGTTCGAGAATCCCAACGCGAAACTGTTCCCGGCTTTCAACATCCCACCGCCCGTTAGGCTCAGGTGAGCGAGCCCTTATACCTAACCAGCCTAGCCTGTATGTGTGCGTTAGTGACCAGTGTCAAGTGTTCTGAAGCCGTAAAAACGCCGATAGAGTGATATTTCAACGGTTCAGCGGTGCGACATCGTGCCTGTCTCGCCTTGCGGCTCCGCAAACCAAACGTCGATACAACATTACTGCTCCGTTTTTTCTGCGTGGTCGTGATTCTTTGGGACGTGTCGATGTCCTGACATTCAGTGAGACCACGATTCAAGAGATCGTTCCAACGATCGTTCGACTTCATGTCGATTTATTGTTGCCAGTAAATTAGGATCATTTTGATTCAGCAATATCCCGTTTTGAGTGGTAGTCGTGTATTGATGTGAAGTTCAGACCGACACCGGCTCATTGTAAACAAAAGACGTTATGTGCTGTGTCGCCCTCTTCCGTTGAAGCGTGGTTTTGTTTTAATACCAGTGTTAAAACACTATTTGATGTTTCAGCCGCCGCCCTTACGACTATCACAATCCGAAGCAACAGATATTTGAGGCACAGATTTCATTTATGATAAGCTTTTCTTCCTTATTCCTTTCCTTATTCCTTTTCTGACTTATTCCGTACATCCGTACTATGGAGGTATATTAAGTTTCTCTTGACTCTAATATGTCAAAGATTCTTGGAAATTCATATTAAACATGTCGACCATTCCTGAGAAGAATTATATAAACGCTATAGCGTTTTCATTAGAAGAAACTAACCTTGAAAACTTACTTAGTTTTTGCTTTTGGTAATTCGAGGTGCTTAGAAAGTAAAAGTATGAGAATAAATAATGTATCAACAATTTCAACGATTTACATATATTGTATTAGATACATATAGCTTCACTTTATTTCGCGCTCGAGTAGTTTGTTGCTTACATACGCGCATACATTTTTTGCTCGGACGAGTAGTTACGAGAAACCTTTGTGTTAATTATACAAAAAAATCTTGCCGGTATGAAACTAGCAACGTTTTTTAATGAACATTTTTAATTTCCTCTTTTTATTGAAGATTATGGCTTCATTTATGCCTAAATTGGGTTTCACCAAATTATTAAGATTAGGAAATATTACAAGAGGTTTATACATTTTTGTTCAACATTTGTGCGGAATTTTCAAACGTATGCAATAACTATTATCGATTTTATAAGCCTAAACGTTCATTGGATATATAGATGCAAGGACGTGCAAACTTTATTAGGCTTCTTTGATCAATATTAAAAGGAACATGAAACCGTTTGACTTTGGTTGGAACATCAGTTTGAGTTGAATATTTTCCTTTAAATGAGAACGCAATTAGTAATTCAAACAAACTTTATATATTTTATAGACTTTATAGATTTTTATATAAAGCAATTTCTTTTAAAGAAACCATTTAATTTATTTTAATAAAAAGCGTCTAAAATCTATTTCCTAGATTTTATGAAAGTAAAATACTTTTTAACTAAGTAAGTAACAACTAATCCTGGCAATGTCACACAATTGAGAAGAAGTGATAATGGTTTCAATTTAATCTTACGGGAACCTTAAATTTTATAATTTATCCAATTTAATTTAGCACAGTGTGTTGCCCCACTACCGTATACAGAAAATCACCAAAAAATTACATATAATACTGAAGACACATGGCAACGCATACAAATAATAAACTTTTATGTAATGTGAGACAGGAAGATCATGAAATCTCTTCGTGCAGTATATTGACTAAATTAGTCTTGCCTATAAATCAAGAAACAACCAATAAATATGTAACTATATACGGTTGAAACGGTCAAGGTGATTCTTATACTTTATCTATCTTCGTCACAGACAACGATCTCAAATTGCGGCGATATACAAGTATAAATATAAACATTCATTTATCACAATTCTCATACAAAAATGCCAGCTGTTGCTCTTGTTATGCATGAAGGAAAGCGACATCATTTTAAAATTTGACGTTTAATTATTGAGTTACTGAGTCTACTTCTAAAAAGCTACTATAAACTTTAGAGCTTACGAATTTTTAAATGGCGGCTTTCCTTCAAAATATTTCATAATTTATTAGATGTATGAAATTGTACATTCTGCATGGTATATTATATTTTTTTATTCTTTTTTAACTTTACATATCTCCGGCATCATGCTGAGTAAATGAGGTCCTCTAGTGATAAATCACTACGTTCTTCAGTTTCCACCCATAATGTCTTTGGTAGGAAAATGTTCTGCTTTATCTAATAAAATGAGGGAACTTAAAATACTTTAAATACGATTAAATAGTATTCTCTTGAGTGAAAATCAATTTTGTGATGAATTTGGCAAATATTTGTGTTTGCCGTATGAGGTGCTTTAGAACTCAGAATCAATATTCGAAACATATTGCCCATCAAGTTGTCTACACAAAATGTTCAGCTTAAAGCTACCTATTAAACGTTTCAAAGTTATGAACAGAAAATAGATTACAAGGTATAATACGCGCATATTAAAGTGAAAGTAACTTTTAACCAATAAACGCTCTAGCTCCTCAATCAATTTTCGATTATCTTTGTACTTCTTTCGGTAATACACAAAGTCATAAAAATGCGGTGTAAACAAGTGGTTAGTTCAAAAGAAAGATTTACGAATGTTTATACGGACACATCAGTGGTTGTTTTAAATATATTTTCAGTTCTCTAAAACGCTTTTGCATTTAAAAATTAACTACTCAACGATTCTTTTGTATAAATTATTTACCTGTTAAAAGTACTTAAGAAATATTATTTTGACATTCAAGCGTTTTCATTTTTAATTCTGAATTGAGTTTTAATTAAAATTATTGAAATAAATATTAGTAGTATGTATTTGTTGTACCATTATGGTACCCACAACTATTACAATCAGAGTCAGGGACATATGATTCTGATTGTAATAGTTGTGGGTTTGATTCTTATCCAGATTTCAACATTATTACATCCCGAAAGAGAAAAACAGAGAGAAAAAAGAGAAAAACAGATAGTTCATAACATTAAGTTTTCTCCACTTATCTCGAAATAAAGCGTAAGCCTTTTAATTTCTAAATAATTTACATATTTACAACTACACTCATTGAAATAAAACCTTAATAGTCTTAGCTAAAAATATCTCAATGTTACCATTTACGATCAAAAGCAAAGGATAGTTTGGCAATAACTGCACTGCGCCCGGACTGACCTCATGTAACGAATTATTGTTTTTTTAGTATTTTGGCTCACGGCCAGTAGTAGTCAGGAAGGAAGTAGTTTTCGAGTGACTGTGATTGTAAATGTCACTACCAAGCGTAAGTGGTTAGACAAAGCGGATTATTGTTTTAACTTGTGGTAATTGCACTCTGTATCCAGCGATTGTATCAACTCATAAGTACATATATATAAACTACTATCTCATGCAAATTATTATCTTAACAAACTCGTTCCTATTGTGTGGTCAGCAAAAAGAGCGTAGAGAGAGATAAAATCATTGTTTTCTTTTCTGCACTCATCGTAAATTCTAAGATGACGTGTGCGTGACAACAATTTTTTAAACGGTATTTGAATCTTAACTTATAGTGTGTACAATTAAAGATTTTCGACGAAATCATATTGAACAAACAGTGATCATAAAATATTTGAATTCCTTGAAGCCTCACCATATTGACACTATGCAATTGGATGACTGCCAACAACGCTTAATTCATTTTAAGGCTTCCTCATACGATAACTGCAGAATGAATGAATCGGCAGTGAGTAAAATTTCCTTTTATGTTGTATAGGTTCTATTTTATTTTATATTTTTATTTTAGCTTCACGCAGTATGCCGTTCATAGTATGTAGAGAGAATCTAGTGTGAGGACACTTTCCACTCTTCCGGAGGTCTTCCACTCTTCTCTAATTTTGGAGGTATTAGTGGTGATTATGATCTCATTTCTTTGTCTTTTTACTAGAACGAGGAAGTTAAATAATTCATCCCATGAGTGGAAATTGAAACCACAACCGTCGAGTTTTCAGCTATACGTTATATTACTGCGACACATTTTAATTACATAAAATAATAATATAAATAAAAGAATTGGTTGTATAATTTATTTTGTGCTTTCTATTTCATCAGAAAGTAACAAAAACTATAAATACAATATGTCATTAAAGTATCTATAAATAGACCAACGAATGTATTAAAACGAGTTGAAAGTAGATTCTTGAGCAATTTCTCTTCAAAGGTTCCATCGGAGGCGGATACTATTAACCATTTATTCTTAAGAACATAATTATTATTTTGTACGTTATAAGACCTTCTAAAGAAGAAATTAATGTTTTAAACGTCACTAAATAAATACAGCAAATTGACCTCGTACCTTTTTTATATACTGACATGAAAATGAATAGAATTAAATGGAAAACATAAAAACGTTATCTAATCAATGAATTATTAAACAGAGAAAAGAATTTATAACATTTGTTACATAAGAGAAATAAGTTTTGCATTTTTAAATAAAAATTGATATTATTATTACAATTATTGAAGCCGCCGTGACGCAGGGCCACAAGTGTGTGACTGTAAACGTAAACGCGATGATTATGAGTTTGACTACCACTCGGGGGGAATGAAATATTTTCATTTCCCTAAAGCTCTGGTAATGAGACAAAGCGCGGTTGAGTTTTACCAATCAACACGCAATGCCTCAATAATATTAGGTGCACATGTTTCCTTTGCCATGTGCGGAATACAGCGTGAAGCTAAAAAAAATATAGTATACTATACAATTATGTTGGAGTACGTGTAGAAAACGGTAAATTATCATATTTTTTTATTTATTTTTACTGAAATTTCTACATAGCCTGCTATATTCGTTATATAGCTTGAATTCAAAAATAAAACTGTATTAAATCAAACTTGCAAAAACAGGTCAAATAAAAACACCTATATTATAAAATATTTGTCCTATATTCTTTGTATTTTATAAGAAATATTAAAATCAAAATAAATTTACTTTTGTAATGTTAATAAGATTATTATTTCTAAAATTACTCAAAAATGTTTTAACATAAATCTTAATAAACAATCAAAGTTTAATATAACAAATTCATAATGTTGGTGTTCCGCAACTGAAGTTTGGAAAGTTGTGGAAATTTTGAAAATGACGAGTTTCTTATTATTTTTACTTTATTTTACGACTGTTGTACATTATTTATTTCAAAAAAATATTATTTATTTTAAAAAAGGGAAAAATGTAAAAATCCCTATTTCATATGTTTATTGCTTTCAAATTATTTTTTTAGCTTTTAATTGTGACTGTAAACGCGTCAGGTTGCGGGTTCAATTCCCACGCAAGGAAATGAAACGCGGGTCTTAAGAATTCTGCGGAAAGTGGCGAACAAAATGTCTCAATGGGAACGATGTGTCTTAACTCTGTAGTCCCAGGTTACCTCTGCCTACTACTATGTAACTTCTACACTATTATGTAATATTATTCCGAGAAGTTTCTCTGGTTTACTGCGCTAACGTCAGGAACAACGTTTGAATTTTGGTTTGAATGAAAATAAAACTCTTTTCGGGTTGTTTGTTATTGTTAATTTGTCGAAATAAGCTATAGCTGGAGTTACCTAGGGCAGTTAGAGTATGTCATATGTTATATACAACTCTAGTCATATCGTATAGGCCACGGGAGTGATGCCACAGATAATAATTGGTAGGTTATTTTTAAAAATATATTACAAGAACATATACATATTTGCACTGTATTACAAGGGAGTTTCGTTCTCTCCTCGCTTCGTTTCCAAACACTCGCTTCGCTTCTTTCAATATTAAAACAAATGAAGTACAGTGTTGTTAAATATCATTTCTATCACAACACTTATGCCAGAAGTCGCATAAAACTTATAAATTACAAACTAAATACATAGAAACTAGGTTTAACTTTTAAATAAAAATAAAAATGCTTAGTTTTAAATCATTATATAAACATAATACGAGAATATACGAAAGAATATCGACGATATATATACATAAAATAAAAAAAATATATGTTTTAATGTTTAATTAAAAATATATGTTTTAAAAATATATGTGTATAATCGTAGAATTGCATGGATTTCATGACCATTTGTTTAAGTTTGAGGCCAGTTGTGGTCATGGCAAATTTGATACTTTTTACAATTAAAATGTTTTACTTTTATAAATAAATGTTAATCGATAATTTTTTTCGAAATGGTTACCTTGCTTAGCTGCATTTAGTTTCAAAAGAAAGACATTTCACAGATCCAGGTAGAAAAAAAAACACAAAAGAGGTTAACTAGTTTTTTTATAATGCAATTGTGTTCACTTTGTGTGCCTATTCAATTTTTGAAATGAGCTTCGTCGATACTCTACGACCGGCTTCAATTCTGTGGTGGTTGAAATTCTTAAAAGACTTTTTAGCAAAATGGCCAGTCAAGCGGTTGCAAACACTACAGGATGTGGGTTCGATTCTAACTTGAGCAAATAAAATATTTAATATTTTCCTCGCTCTGGTAATTTAAAGCGTGGCGTTGAGTCCCACAACTCAACACACAATGCCTCTAGAATTTTGAGTAAGTACAAAGTACGAAACGGAAGTGAAGTGAGAAGTTTAACACTAGGTTCCGAGGTTGCCATTGCCTACCTTGCTATGTGCGGGATACTGAGTTAAAAAAAAGTAAACCTTTTTAAGAATTTTTGGGTTTTATTTTTTTAAAAATATTTAAATATTTTATTTTAAATATTTTATTTTTATAAAAAAAAAACCAAAAGATTGAAGCAGTTTGATTTTAAGAATTACTAAATGGTTTTTTTTTAAAGAAGTGAGTACAGGAAAATGTCAAAGATCATTCACCTACCTGTGGAGTGTTGTGAACGGTGGTACGTAGTAGGGTTGTTGATTTAAAACTAATACAGAACAAAAAGATTTTTATTCATAAAATTTAATTTTCTTAAATAATGTTTTTTCCTTGAAGTTTTGAAGTAAGTGAAAAATGAAGATTACTATTATTACTTATTGTTATACAGTAAAATTAAGTTATATTAGAAAGTTAGATAGAGCTTGTACCTACTACAGCTGTTTCGAATCATCGTTTTGCTTGGTTAGTTTTCAATAAATAATGAAAGTGAAACTTTTTGTTAAAATAGAACGCAGTTTCAGAGAGATTTAAATTCTTGAATTATTTAATTTATTAACTTTTTATTCAATACAAAAATGTTAAAAAAGTAGCTTTACCCTTTTTTTTCATAGTGGGACAAGTAGTGTGTAACCTAGAGTTAAGACACTGTATTCCTCTCAACTCCACTGTATCTCTGCTCAGTTTTTGAAATATTGCATGTTCAGTGGCGGAAGGCGGCGAAATGAAAATAATAATCACTGTTTCAGTTAGGCATCGAACCTTCGACCATAGCGTTTACAGTTGAACGTTAAAAACCAAAATATTTTTATTCAATAAGTGTCAGCCCTACCCCACAAGGTGATGGCGTGTAAACGACTCATCTTTCTTTGTTTGATCATCTTTGTTTCCGATTGTTTCTACACAAGAATATTCTACAAGATTATGTTCAAAAGAAAATATTGTATATATTAAGAAAGTATTGTAAGTCTATTAAATATTCTAGGTAAAGATAGTCGATACAAATATATTATTTTCATTTTCTCTCTACTGTAGACAAAGCGCAGCGTTGAGTATCACAGCACGCAGTATCGAGCGCGTTTACAATAGCGATTGTGAGTTCGATTCCTACTCTAGGAAATTAAATATTTAATATTTGCATTGATTCGCTCTGGTAAGGAGGCATAGCGCGGCGTTGAATTCCGCTATTCAACATGCAATGCCATCAGTGTTTCCTCTGCCTACTCTGCTATGTGCGGGCTACAAACGTAAATTTAAAAACTACTGTTGTGACACTTCGTTTTCATTGCTCTTGAAATCATCGTGGCGCAGTGGAACAACGTCTCGATGTAAACGTCATGGTAGAGGGATCGATCCCATCCAGGAGATAAATTAATAATTAATTATTCTGGATAGACAAAAGTTTAGTTGAGTCCAGTCACTCAGCACGCAATATTTGGATTAAAAAAAGCACATACTTAACTTACTTAACCATAACGTACTTACCTACTACCAAGTTACTTTCACCGAGATGAGAACTTGCTACCCATATTTCAATTAGAAGGTTCAAATTAAAATTAAATATTTTTCTCATTTCCGAATGAGAATCGATTGTAACACGAGCGGGACATCTGTCGCTGTTGCCTGCGAATTGGCAACAGCGCCTCTTCTTACAGAACACCATATTAATAATTATGAAACTATTTCTTAAGATAAAAAAAATAGTTTGCGAACGCGACGGTTGTGAATTCGATTCCCATGAGGAATAATGAAACACGCAATGTCTTCGAAATTGGGCGGTGCGAGGGGAACGGAGTGTCTAATACTAGTTTCCCTATGCCTGCCTTGCCTGCCTATGTGCAGGATTCAGCGTGAATCAAAAAAATATATTAGTTTATATATAACTGCTGGATCTCAACGCCATTGTTTGTTTAATTTGAGATAAAAAAATTAATCTACTATTAGTGGCTGGATTTTAGCTTTGTACAGATGTTCGTGTAAAATAAAACGTGTAAGTCTGAGTGATTGAACTGAACGCCGCGTTCCATCTATCGCGGGTTGCTGTAAACACAATAATTACACCTCATGGGAATCAAAGCCACAATCGTCACGTTTCCACTTAGGCGCTACACACTGCGCCACGACGACCTTTAAATAACAATATTACTCGAAGTGTGACGTCATTTGTGAACCCTTCACGAAATTCCACACAAAAGGAGAGACCAAGGTGAAATCCTACGGGACGGGCACCTGTCTCGTTCGCACAGCATTAGTTTATTAGTACGTGCGAAAGAGAAAAGAGACATTGTTAACATGCCCAGATTGCCTGATCCTTTACAAATGAAATTGTGGTTTTGGTCTATATTTTATAAATAAATTTTGTTAGGCTTAGTGGCACAGCATGCGACTGTAAGTGCGGCGGTTGTGGATTCGATTCTCACTCGGAAGAATGAATTATTTCATATTTTCATTGCCTCGGTAAGAAGACGAAACGTGTCGTGAAGTTTCGCCACTCGTCTAGAAAAAGTCGACGAAACGTATGGAACGGAGTGTCTTAGCACTAGGTTTTCCCTGCGTATCTTGCTATATGCGGGATACAGCGTGAAGTTAACAAAAAAGTGTTTGTCGATTTTTTAATTTAAGCCGTTCCTGAGATATCAAAGTGTTCATCCAAACATAATCTGCAGCTTTATAATATTTGTATGGAAGTGCCTATAGACTAATGATATTTTGCCAGTCACATAAAACAAAATCCGACTTTAGGTACCGCCACTCAACTCACAACATCTTTGACATAAAAAGGTGAACGGAGTGTCTCAACACTAGGTTCCCTCCGCATAGCCTGGTATGCGGGATAGCGTGAAGCGTAAAAAAATACATTAGTTTACATCATAAACTAAATCATTCACAGTTCAAGTCTATTAAGAAGTATATAAAATAAAAAATACATGCGTGTGAGCATCGTTTACGGATAACTTATTACAAACATATAACTCCGTAGAGACACCATGTTTATTAGATTCCTAAGATTTTAATTAATCAATAAATCGCATTTTTTTTCGCATTTTACGTAGAGCAGGCAATACGGACCTAGCAATAATTCAATAAATCCTTTATTTTATTATCTTTTCCTGTCCAAAAAATTTAAAAAAAATCGTGTTAACATTAAGTACATTGCTAGTTAATAAAAGCAATTATAACTAAAAACAACCCCGGCGATTTGAGGCCACTTTGGTGCAGCGGTACATCATCTGATTGTAAACGACGGTTGTGGGTTCTACTTCAACTCGGAGGATTGAATTATTTAATTTCCCCTGTCCGGTCTGATATTAGGGCAAAACGCGGCGTTTTATCACTTTTTTATTTACACGCCAAAATTTGACGATAAGTGTGGAACGGATAGGTTTATTAACACTAGGTTAAGGGGACCTAGAAAAAACTATGAAAGCGGCCATTAGAATATCCAGTCTAAATTAAATTCTTTTTGCGTACCACGCTAAATATTTAAGATGAGTGAATTTACAAATTTATAATTGTTGCCATTACTTCTTATAGGTTTAAATCTCAAATATTTGTAAACATAACAGTGCTGATAAATCTTTAATTGCTTTATTAAAAATCATAGTAAGTAATTTAAATATACATTAATATTTCATATTTGAAAACCCACGTGTTTAGAATTATATATGGAAAATTGTATAAATTAAAGTTCTTGTGATTCATTTTAACGCAACTAAAACGTATTTGACTAAACGTAATGTTTCGAAGTTCAAGTTTCAAATACTATTCTGTATAATATTTACATTTAATTCAATGTCCTGATCAATAAATGTAATAGACTTTTTAGCTTCACGCTTTATCTCTCATATTTCAGGATAGGCAGAAGAAATAACGTTCATTATTTTGCAACTTTGAACTTAGTGTCTTAATATCTTGGTGTTCTCATTTCAAAATTCAAACGTGCTGGTCGCTAATTTTTATTATATTAAAAATAATTTTATAAGTAATCAATCAAAAAATCCATTATTAAAAATATTTGGGTTTTGGGCTATAATTTTTTTATCTTTTATTCTATTCTTTTATTATTATATTGATTTCGGGTCCTGCAGTTTTAGTCATCATGGTAACTCTACAACGTACACATTCCACACACTATACGTCTTTCAATAATCACTGTAGATTTCACTTGTTTAAACTTTTGTTGAATAGTGATTTAATTTTTTTTAAATAAAAAATATTATTTTTTGCTTTTTTTAGAAATTAGTCGGAAAATTTGTGATCCGACATTATTCCATATTATGGTGGTGTTCTTTATAGAAAAATTCTTTTATTTTTGGAATTTAAGGCTGCACTTGTTAGCTTTACACTGTATCCTGCATAAAATAGACTGAGAGAACCTAGTGTTAACACTCTCTGCTCCCGTTAAGACACTTCCATCCTCCTCTTTCACCCGAATTCTTGAGGTATTGCGTAGTGACGGAAATCAAAGACGCGCTTTGTTTGGTTACCAGAGTGAAGAAATGAAAATATTAAATATTTCTTTTCCCCCAGTAGGAATTGAACTCACAACCGTTGCGTTTACAGTTGTATGCTCGAGCCCCTGCGCCACGACAGCTTCGACCTGCACTTTTTGTGTGTAACAAAACGTCTTATTAACGCTTAATAGTATAGTACCTGTATAAATTTCAATTATTCAATTCAATAAATAATTAATATTTTAACTCCACATCTGACGAACAATCTGAGATAAATATATACTTTTTTTACTTAGGTATAACTTCACGCTTATCCCGTATATAGGCGGTATAGATGATCTAGTGTCAGTATAATTCTCAAAAAAATGAGAAAAGAACCTGTGATCCGTCACTAATTTGCTTATTATCATGAGAAATACATACACTTTCTTGCTTTAAAGTACCTATTGTTGTAATAAATATAAGACTTAATTAAAAACTTACACTATTTAATAAAGTGAGGCCATCATGACAGTGTCTGACTGTGAAAGCGATTTTTGTGGGTTCAATTTCCACTCAGAGAATTATTATATTTTTTTTCTTCTGATAGATAAAATGTCTCGAATACTGGGCGGTTTGTGGGTAACGAAATATCTTAACACAAGATTCCCTCTGCCTACACTGGTATATGCGGGATACAGCCTGAAATTGTTGTATAGCAATTACACATACATTATGCATGAAAATTAAATGCCATCGAGGAAAGTGATAGCGTCTTATAATGTTATATCGATATTGAAAGCGATCAGCCTTTCTAATGATGTCTTTATAATGCTGAGCCGATTTAATTTTATGCTGTATCCCGCATGGAGCAGGGAAAAGGATATAGGCAAAAGGACCCTAGTTATTAAGACTCTCCGTTCTCCGCTCTACGCTTGAATCCGATACATTGTTAATTGTATGGCGGAACCTAACTCTGTACTATAACTTGCCAGACCTTATCGTACTGCACCATAGTGATTACACGTTAACTCTACCCTTTTGATATTAAATAAATTTATATATGCTTGAAATAAATGATAAATTATACCGAAAATATCAAAAAGGCTAGTTAGTAGCAATTTTTTTAATTCACGATTCCTGAAAATATTAGGGTAGACAGAGGGAACCTGGGAACTTGTTGTTAAGACACTCCGTTTCCATTAAGACAATTCCGTTGTCCACTTTCTGCCGAATTAGGGACACATTGCGTGATGTGTGGTTCTTTTTCAGAGCGAGGAAAAGAAAATGTTAAAAACCAAATTACCTATAGTGGGAATTGAACCCACAGTCAATCTCGTTTACAATCGCACGCTTTAACTCCTGCGTCACGACTTTATAACTGCTTATATATAAAACTATACTTTGTGTGGGATACAATGTGAAGGTAAAATAAAATCTGTAAAAGATGTAAAAAAAAATCGTGGGTTCGATTCTCACTTAAAGAAATGGTTATATTTTAAATTATGCTGATTTCATGCTTTGGTGGACAATCCGCAGTGTTGAGTCCTGCAGCACTACAAGCAATATCTCGAAAATTGGTCGGTAAGGGGAAAATAAAATATCTCAATAACAACTTCCCATTTTTTTTATTTTCTTTTTTTAGTAGCTCTGTGTTAACAAAATGCTATGTTCTTAGAAATATCTGGGTGTTAAACAACAATAGTCCACTGATAGTTAAGTGATGATTAAATTTAATATAGATTTCCTCAAATCGTGTCCAGAAAAGAAAAATCTTTGAAAAAAACAACCACCGTTGCACCGTGCGCTCATTGTTCCACTGTGTTACTACGACACAAACTTCATATATTTGCTGTCTCACATTTAAGAGACATTGCTGACGGCGTAACCGAACGCCGCGCCTTGTTACTTAATAAGCAAAACTAAGTATATTTTAAAACTTTGCTCAGACTATAAGCAGATCAGTGTCACGGACGACCGGATTTCAAATGCGACCACACTGCGACCGCGCCCTTCCGCAATCAAAACAATGGACTCTAAAATTTACTGTTATATATAATACGTATATCTATACTAGGTGTATCACATGACTTTACTTATATAATTTTTTTATTTATTTTCTTAAATTATAAGCTATTTGTTCGACGGTCGGCTCTATGGTAGTAAGTTGAAATGCGACGTTGAATTTCACTATTCAAAATGCAATTTCTTGAGAATTAGGCGATGTGTGGGGAACGTAGTGACTAAGCTCCTCTGATTATCTAGCTAAGTGATACAGCGTGAAGCTAAAAACAAACCAATTACTATAACGTAATGTTAAAGAAACACGGATCAAGGGAAGTGTATTAATGGGTACAGACTGTCTTAACACTAGGTTCCCAGGTTCCCTCTGCCTGCCCTGCTAAGTGGGATATAGCGTGAAGCTAAAAAAGAAGAATCCACAATCATTTCGTGTATTTCCGACGACCAAGTAGGTCAGTATCCCCCAACTCAAAATTCACATTATAATGATACCCTGAGGCTTGAATATTTCATAATTTCGCATTTCAAAAACTATCCGCGTAACGATTTTACTTTAAAATTAAAATTTTTCGTCCGACTAAGAACTGTTTTTTGTTGGACAGTTCGAAATGAGATTTTGAGATATATTAAAGATAT
>DWAO01001271.1:0-19730 GCA_018230605.1 Heliconius congener
TTAACACGCAATGCCTTCAGAATTCGGCAGAAAGTGGGGAACGGAGTGTCTTAACGCTAGGTTCCCTCTGCGTACCCTGCTGTATGCCGGATACAGCGTGAAGCTGATTTTGATTTTTTTACTATTTTACAGTCTTTTCTATAAACTTAAACAGCACAATTCTCAATGTTATTGCGTTTTTCATTTGTCTTCCTCAACGTGACGTCTATTGCGTACTGGACTGCTTGAACAAGTTCAAGCTGCTAGAATAGCCAGATTAATCTATATTTCTATTTTAATATCGATTTTTATCAGAGAACAGAGTTTGGCAAATTTTAATTGCAATCAACAATTATACTTTAATTAAATCGATGAATTGCTAATGCAGGAACCATAATTAATAATAATAATACTTACATGTTAATTGTAATTAAAATATTCCCAGCGTCAACGCCAGAGATCAATGTTTAGGTAAATTTATAAATTGTTGTAGCTGTACACAGATATCATTTATATGGACACTAATTACTATAAAGCTAAAGAGTGTGTTTGGTTGAGCACGCTAATCATAGAAACTAATGGAAGGAAAGTTTTAATACACGCGATTGAACGCACAATATCTTAGTTATTTCAACATGATATTGCAGGCGAAGCCGCAAGTAAAAAGTTACTTAATTATGAGATTCAGAGTAGTCGAAGCATGTTAACCAAATCCTTTAAATCTGTTAGAAGTTAGAACGACTATTAAATACAAAGTGACCTTATCGTTTTATAATGGAATAAAATCCTAAACTTTATTCTTAATCTTTATTTAGATCATCCTAAGTAAATATCATTTTCATTAGGATGTTAAATAAATAGCAATATCTTGTTTCTTTTTTATTAATTAAAAAAATGTATTTTTATCGGGAGTCAGCTACGAAGCAGTTTCGCCGCGTTGTGACGTCTAACGGCTGTGCCAATCGATATGGAGTAGGTTAACTTCATTCGTCCAAAATTGTGTCAAGTTATCTGAAATCTGCTGAAATTCGTTATTTATTTTTTATCTTTAAGTATCGTTTGTATTTTTTATTTTTTCACGCTGTACGCTATTATATTTCGCGGGCATAGTTCTACGCTGTATCCTGTATAGAAAGGAACCAAGGGAACTTGGGAATCTAGTGCTAAGATCATCCACTCCCATTTAGACACTCCCATTTCCAATTTTCCGCCGAATTTTGAAGACATTGTGTATTGAGTGGAGGAATTAAAAAGGCTTGGTTATTTTTCACTGCGTTCGTTACTTTATGTTTATTGTAGACATTGCAAATTAGACCTCGTAACCAAACAACGCATTTTCTCTCATGTCTCTGGAAAATATTATTTTTATTTCAGTTTCAGCTCCACGTTTGAACTTAAATGATTTATTTAATTTGTTAATGAAACATTTCAGCGTTGTACATCGCATAATTTTAGCTGTTGATTGTCTGTTAGTCACTCAATAACAAAATAGTTTTGTATTTTTTAAATTGAATGGAGACAATATCGGTTCAAAACTTAACCACAATATTGTTTTTATGATATTTTACGTACTTTTACTGTTAAGCCATTTGGTCATTACTTTTTTTTATATAATTACTCACACTCAGTATATTGTTACAGAAAATGCGAGAAGGAACCAGACTGCGTGGCGATAGGTAGCAGGCTGCGCGGCGCGATGGGCACCCGACCGCCCGCGGCCTATTGGCCTCAGCTGTGGGCCACCGTCGTCAGAAACCTACTGCTTAAGAAGCGGGATACTAGAAAAACCCTCGCAGTATGTAGTTTAGTTGTTTATTTGCTTCACACCTTATCCTTAGTGGGGTATTCAGAGAAAAGGGGGTGTAAAATTCTTTAAAATTAGTAAAATCCCTGCAATATTTTCATTGTTGGTTGCAACCACTTTATATATTAGGTAAATTTTACGTAACTATATATTGCATCTTCTGACTGTAAACGATGGGTTCGATTTCCACTCGGTGACATGAATTATTTTCTTTTCCTCGCTCTAGTTATACTAGAGCGAGATTCAACACGCAATCTGTCGAAAATTGACCGGAAAGTGGGAACTGGAATGTTTTAACACTAGGTTTCCTCTGCTTATTTTCTATATGTAAACAATCAGTTTCGGCAGTAATAATGTAGAATATGCTGTTTTTAGGAAGTTCTGGTTCCTCTCTACTCCCTGGGTGTGCTGATCTTCCTTAAGATGCTGGTCCCGAATCCAAATTTTCCTGAAGTGACGAAGCCAGGCAGGCTACTCAGAATTCACCACGACGCGATATCTGAAAACCATTCAGTCGCGGTGGTGGCGGACTGGGCCACTGCTAATGGGACTTTGGTAAGTAGTGGTATCCGGCTTGAAGGACCATTTAATGATAGATTTGTTGTAACTAATATTATATTAATTTCGTTTAATGTTATATATGAATAAATTGCAGAATATGTATTAAATTTTAATATAAGCTTTGCTAGATCTATATTACTGACTTAACTTAACTTCACGCTGTATCCCTTTTGCGGAGAAATCAGAGAGAACAGAATGCCAAACACTATGGTCTCTCCATACCTCTTTCGCCTCATCCATTGCCATAAACTTCTTACATTATCCTTGATCTATAGTATTACCTAGATATCTACAGATGTATAAGAAAGAAATTTTCCCTTATAGATCTATCTAATATTAACGTTTCTTTTCATGTACATATTTTTTACCTTTCATATATATAATATTACCGTTTAGAAATAGGATTCTCCTATTTCTACTGGCCGTGTGAGTCAAGCCGATCCAGACCTTTAGATTTTTTTTGAAAATTGCGTAATTCTAATTTTGAATTCAAAAAATAATTACATTGTCAAAGCAATTTAGCTGTATTTAAATTTCACACCACATTCTCATTACACCACGTAAGCCACTGAAGGCCAGGCCACCGCTGGAAAATATCTCTATATACGACCATATGAAAATTCAAAAGAAATAAAATATTCTAAATTTGTTCTAAAATTTTATTCAAAAGTATCACCATTGTTACAAAATTATAGAAGTATTCACAGAAATGAGGTATTCAAGAGAAAAATGTACACATTTTTATAAAGTACATTTATATTCAACAGTCGTCTTGCAGTCGAGATTAGTTTAAGAAGTTTTGAGATTAGCTTCTTGACTGTCCTTAATGTTTTATAAATATTAATATACGTATAAAGCAAAGAACGGATACGCGTAGTGGCATAGTGTAAACGCAATAGTAACGAATTCCAATCCCACTAGGAGTAATGAATTACTATCATTTCAATTTCGCAAGCAAACAAAGGCGTAAGGTTCCTCCGTTCAAAATTGCACACACAATATCTCGAAAGTTTGCCGGAAATTGTGTAGAATGTACAAAGAGTCTTAATATGTGGTTGCCTTTGCCAGCTCTATAGTGAGACTTAAAAAAATGAAGCCAAGGGCGGAGTGTACTTACTTACTTCCTTTGTCCATGTGTTGTTTTGAGTTCGATTCCCTCTTCTCCCCTTCCCAGCTACATTAAGAATACAGCGTGAAGCTAATAGCTAATAGCTTCACGCTGTAAAAAATATATATTAAGATTATTCACATTTCCAGGGTTTTCTTGATGACATCAATTCCATGCTCGTCGAGTCCAATCAGCACCCAATCAATTGGATACGGTATAACAATACAACGGAGCTTAACGACGCATACCATAACAACGCTAAGAGATTTCCTCTCGCTGTTATATTCCATACGGATCCTGGAGCTTTTGGAGAACCTTTAAGGTAAAGTGTTCAATGAAGATATTTTTTTACATTCGTTTATTACAAGCCTAGATTTTTTAAATAGCATCACGCTTTATCCCGCACACAACAATGTAGGCAGAGTGAATATAGTGTTAAAACACTCCGTTCCCCATTTTCAACATATAATGCCAACGTTGAACGTTGCCGTTGACGTTGTCTTGAATTCACGTGGAATATGAACAGCGAAGTGAATGAACGCGTTCTTTTTACACTAATAAAAATATATAAGTAAACTTGACGTAATAATTATTTAAAAGTCTATACAATCCTATTAGATTTGAAACTGAACCCAATAGTTGAATCTAATAAAAAAATAACTGATTAACTGAAGCAATAGTTTCCAATGTATGGATAGTCTTCAAAATGATAATGTTATTAGGACATGAAATTAATAAGACAGATTAGTGAACTATCAATTTTTTAGTTTAAGCGGGCGAAGCCGCGAGCGGGAGCAAGTGTTACATATATTTATCAATGTTATATTTACGACTATAACCACCATTACGACAACATCAGTTAGATTCCAAAATCACATAGGTAATTAATTCAAAGTCAATATGACAACTAATTAAGTCTAAGACCCAAATCCAATCTTTGAAGATTTTGGGTCAAACTTCCTTTGTTAGTATGTCCCATATTGAATTCCCTTAAGAGGATCCTTTGATCATCATTTTCCTTACGGGTTGACATGGATTAACATAACACGAGTGAATGTATGAGTTGCTTTAGTAAGCGTATTTCAATGATTTTAAATTTCTATAATAATTATTTTTTTAAAACGTCCAACGATTCTGGGAAGATTCAAATCCTGGCAGGCTCAAATCTTGCTCAAATTCTTATACGGGTTCCAAATGAAAAAAAAATATGATATAATTATTTTTATGTGTATATATGGAATAATATCCACATATTCATTTATTTTTAGGGTTCTGTATCTTAAAGGTAAAAACGGAAAACTTATAGGGGCACTTCATTGTCCTTCTGTACGTTTGTCAAGACTATTTAACGCGAGATCGCGTGGATGTATCGAGCTAAGATTAATATCAAATATTCAAAAGAAAACAACACAAAAAAAGAAAACAAAACAGACAAAAAAAATCAAGCTTCTAGGTTAACTTCGAAAAGTGAAAAGTTATAGGTATTTCATGAAAAAAAAACAATACAAATTTATATTTTAAACAAAATGAGTGCATATGCGCGTAAACCGTAATTGGTATGGAGGCCTCGGTGGGTGAGCTAGACTCGCTCTTAGACGGTTTTTTTTAATCTAAACCAAAAGGAAAAAAGTAAAAGAAGATCTAAGCGTGCAGATACAGTGCCAGAATATTAACTAAAACAAATAATGAATAATATATAGTATAAGTTGATCACTTATTTATCATCTTGGATTGTCTTAGATAAGCGGGGGTTCAAAACGGGCGTTGACTCTTTCATGGTTTTATACATTTTCTTATATATTTTTCTGTCTAGATAGATCTTATGTAGAATAATACTTTAAAAATGCTAAAAATATTGCAACAACTTTAATTTTAAAAACTACACACTAAATCACACAAAGAATCTTAACGTCATTTTTTTATACAGATACACAATCAGAACGAATCCATCGAGGGACGGCGGAACACCTTCAACGAGGACACTAACAACGTCCCCAGCCAAATGCAGAGAGAGGACCGGGTACAAGGACTGGTCGTCCGATTGGTCCAGAGGAGGACAATTGATACCGTTGTCGGAAATGCATAGAGAAGACACTTGTCCTGTCCTCCAGTATTACTATACGGGATTTTTGGCGTTGCAGACGTTGATTGATTATGTGAAGATTAAAGTGAGTAGTTTTCTTTATAAAAAAATAAATTTTATGTAGTATGTAGTATTGTATGTTAGTATGTAGGTTGGAGGAAGTTACGCACCGCCATGTGTAAATGTAATGTTTATTATTAAAAAGAAATTATTACATTTTAAATATTTAAAAGATTCTGTGAATATGAATTTCAATATAACTTCATTATTTATGTAGTTTGGTTTGTTCATTAAAACGTCTCTGAACTGATTTTTTTTACATTACTACAATATGAATATTTCTTAATAATAAATATTATTAAGAATTAAATATTACACACGTTTTTATATCCTGCACACGACAGGGTAGGCAGAGAAAGCCTGAAAACCTAGTATTAAATACTTCGTTCCCATCAAGATACTTCCGCTCGCCACTTTCCACCGAACACTGGAAGCGTTGCGTGTTGAGTTGCTGAACTCAACGCCTCGCTTCATTACCAGAACGGGGAAATGGAAATATTAAATATAAAATTTCCTTGTGTGGAAGTCGAACCCACAACCTGTCACATTTACAGTCACACGCTTGTGCCCCTGCACTTATAATGTATTGGTCATATATCTAATAAAAAAAAACTATTCTTCACCAGATGGACACAGGCACTAGATTCTATCCACCACGCGTTGACCTACGACAGTTTCCCAAACGTCAACACACTGGTGATTGGCTGGTGATATTTAGGGTCATCATGCCAATGTACATGGTGATGACACTGTCACAGTTCATCACCTATCTATTAATGTTCGTCGTGGGGGAGAAAGAAAAGAAGATTCGAGAAGGAATGAGGATTATGGGGTTGAAGGATAGTGTTTATTGGTAAGAGATTGACTATGTTTTATAAGTAGACTAGTTTGACTGTCACTGTCCATCACCTATCACCAAACGTAGTTCATCACTTAAGACGAATTGTTTATTGTGGGAAGGAGGAGAAAAAGATAAGAAAAGAAATATGGTTATATATTGGTAAAAATTGTCTTTATAACAAATGTTCATTGGAATATAATACAAAACTTGCTTTTATACAAATAATATTCAAATAAAGTCTCACATTGTCATGATAGATAATAACGCGACAGGTTGTAGTTTGATTCCTACTCGAGGAAACGAAATATTAAATATTTTCATTTCTTCGCTCTGTTGCCGAGACAAAGCGCGGGGTTGAGTTCCGACACTCAACACACAATGCCTCCAAAATTCTGCGGAAAGTGTGGAGCGGAGTGTCTTGACATGATTGATGATACAGCGGGAAATAAAAAAAAATACGTTCCATGATGATAAATATATTGTAAAGCCATAGGTTCTTTATCCAATCTATATTACATGTAAGTATATACAAAATGCTGTTGTTTACTTTTAATATCTTTTTGATAATATTAATTAAATATATTTTGTTTCAGGGGCTCGTGGTTTTTGATTTATGCAGTATTTGTAACAATATTATCGCTCGTCAGTACTGTTTTGTTATTTACTTTAAAGGTAAATTGAAATATATATTACTAAATAAAATATTTACTTTATATATTTGTACTTTTGAGATATTTAAAATATAATAATGATCCTCGGCCTATGTTCTGCGGTTGTTATAACTTTCTACTTATTAAAAAAACATATAAAGATTATTTGAACCTAACGGAATTTGAACCTGCGCCTCTTTGGAAGCCGTCTAAGCGCCCTGACCGGCTTCGAAATGTTACGCTTGTTCCATTTTACTTATGTTGTTAGCATCTTTATTACATACAATATTTTAATTTATTTTCAGGTTTTCCAACATTCGTCCTACATTTTGATCTTCCTACTGATGCTCTTATTTGGATTTACTATTATTACGTTCGCATTCATGTTGACTCCATTCTTTGATAAAGCAAGAGTAAGTTTCAATTTTTTTATTTATATTTCCATAACCAATTTTGTTCTATAAACTGAGAGCAACAATTTTTAAAAAATCTATGAATTCGGAACATATAATATTTTATTTCTGTGCTACGAAAAGATCTAGAATATAAAATCTCATTTATATGGAAGTTTCGTTTCAATCAGTTTATCAACTATAACATATAGGATGGAAAGAGGTATATAACCTTCAAATCATGTCCTCCACCCTCGCAGACGGCCGGTATCCTGGGCAGCTTCGCGGTGAACCTCATGAGCGGTCTCTATTTCATACAAGTGTTCGTGTCCAACGCGGACTCGCTCGCCTTCTGGTTCGTTTCCCTCATCAGCTCCAGCTGCTACGCGCTGGCTATGGATAAGGTATGGATGACTTTTAATCTTTCAAATTATTGCTGTATATTTTTCTTATATATGTAAGAGGCGTAGGGTGAGAGAAACTAGTGATAAGTGATTTGGTTCTCTATTTTTTTGTTCATTTAGAAATATAGTTTTGCAATTAACAAAATAAAAATATTTCTACGAAAGTTACTCGAACTCACGACTTAGAGCAGTGATTCTCAACCTTTTTTTGTTGCGGCAAATGTTTAACGATTTCAAAATTTGGCGGCACACAAAGAAAAAGATAAATATTATTTACTTACTACAACACACTGCATAAAAAGTTTATGACAAAAATTTTAATATATTTAGCGGCACACAAAAGTGCCGCGGCACAGTGGTTGAGAATCACTGACTTAGAGTGTACACTCAAACGCTTATACTCAAAGTCATCTCTCGGATCACTTTGTTTTTAAGTGAAATCTTTATTAAAATCTATTGTTTAATTTAAAAGATTTTAGTCTAAGTTGATGATAAGTGACGTAAATTAACACTTTGTACAGATACAGGGCTAATTAAAAAAAAATACTAGTTTTTTTAATACCATGCTAAATGAACGTACTTTTACTACAAATTCATTCAATATCCCACATTATCTCCTAGGCCCTAGTCCTGGACATGGCAGGAGTGGGGGTAACGTGGGACAATCTATGGAGTGGCCCGGGAGTGCCTTTTGGAGGCAGCCTTATAATGATGGCGGTCGACACGGTGTTGTACGCACTTGCTGCATATTGGCTGGATGCTGTTATACCTAGTGAGTACTTTCTGTGTTTTTTTAGTTTCACGCTTAGTGTCAAGAAACTCCGTTCTCTACATTCTGCCAGAATTGGAAATTTTGTGTATTGTATGGTAGAATCATTGAAAAACGAGCGTTGGCAAGCAAACGAGCAGATGGTGAAATTCTCTAATTATATATTTATATTTTTAGATTTCTAGATTATTATAAAAATTTTGCCTAAATGATCATAATTATTAAATCAGTTTGACATTAAATACCACACATAGCAGGGTAGGCAAAAGGAACCTAATGTTTCCCATTTTCCGCTTAATTCTAAAGACTTTTCGTGTTGTGTGGCGTAACTTAACACCGCACTTTACACCAGAGCAAAAAAATGAAAATATACATTTAAATAAATATATCATTTCCTTAAATGGGGATCGAACCCACAACCAGTCACGTTTACGGTCACATACTTGCCCCTATCCCACGACTGACCAACAAATGTTAATAGTACGTTATGGGGACTCAAACTCACAACTATCGCGTTTATTCAAGTATATTCTTACTACGAAACAAAAGCGTCAAGTCAATTTACTAAGAACATAAACATAAATCACCCTATTTACATTTGGTATTAAGTTAGTGCGGTTTCCCTATATTTTAAAAGAAACGTGCGTTGTAAATAATATGAGGGGTCAAAAAATCGATTTTAATTATCTTTAAGCTTGCTGCTATGACTCTGCTATATTACTTTACTTTGACATCCGGTCAATAAAGAAGGTCTTTATTTTTTAATAGTATCGCTTCCACAATTTCAAATTACTATTTTTGATAGTATTGCTTCTAAAATTTGAAAAAAAAAATTTAGATTATTGTAAACAGCTATATAACTAATCGTCAAAAAATTATTATACAATTTTGGTTAAATTATAAGATCATTCATTCATATCCTATTTGAGGAAATGAAATATTTACTTACATTTATATCTTCCTTCGACATCGAGTTCCGTTACTCTCGTAAATTCTCCAGCAATTTCTGCAGCGTTCCTCCGGCGACAAAGTTGGGAACGGAATTGAAACACTAAGAAGGAACACTAGGTTCACATATTCCCTCTGCCTATAGCCTGCTATGAGCGGGATACAGCGTGAAACAAAAAAAATACAATTATCCTATTTCAACTGGGAACCGCATCCATAGCATAGCATGATTATGATTATTATGATTATGATTACTACACCACAGGAGTAATATAAGTAATGATTTTCAACATTTCAGGTGAATATGGCATCAAACAAAAGCCTTGGTTCTGCCTCATGCCCTCTTTCTGGTTGGGACGACGAGGACGCGTCTCCGCTGTACACTTCCATTCCAATGGCGACGCGCAACACAAGGATATCGAACCTGTACCTAAGTAAGTATTTTTTTATCATCATCATCAGCCTGTCCTAGTCTACTGCTTGACATAGGCCTCTCCAATGGCACGTGCACTGAGCTCTATCTTCAGCTCTTCGCATCCAGCCGATGCCAGCCACTTTGTGAATGTCACCCCATCGAGCTGGAGGACGTCCCACATTACGCTTGCCGAGGCGTGGTCTCCAACGTCATCGGTTTTGCGACAAATGTCGTGACCAGCTCTCATGAAAATCAAATGTGGTTTTTGTATGATTTTTATATATATTCCGTAAAAAATTTCCGATAATATTATTGAAAACAGAATCGTATACAAATCCTGGATAATGTTCACAATATCTAAGTCACTTGGCTAACGTAAAAAGGGAAAACGGATTTGTTGAATAATTTTTCTTAACAAAAGCACTTTTAATACACTTTCGATAATATTTTTGTGTACCGAAATAACCGCAAATGGAGCTGGTTTACAGTAAATTTGATGAATTTATGACAATTAAAGTAGTTTGAAACTGTATCCAGATTTACAAAAAAATCTCTTGTCCTGAGAAATTGTGGTGACAATCATAAATATCTAAGTGTTAAAGCAAGATACGTTCTAAATTGTTCATAAATACAAATTTATTATGTGATATATGACATTAGGATTTGAATTCCATGACTAATAATAAAATTTTAATTAAAAAAAAATCACATAAAGGATCAGTTTAAATATATAAAAAATATTTCATGCTAAATAAAATATAAAAACATAATATTTTTTACAATTACAGAGAGTTACAAGACAAAGAGGCGATAAGAATAGTTGGTCTCCAGAAGAGTTTCCGCCATTGCAGGCGCCCAGAAATAAAAGCTATCGACGGAATCGACCTCAGTATATACGAGGGACAGATCACGGCTGTGCTGGGACATAACGGCGCTGGGAAGTCCACCTTGTTCAATATACTGACGGGACTTACAGCGCCCACGGCTGGGACGGCTTACGTGTATGGCTTGGATGTGAGGTCAGTTGGCGGCTTATCAAATTTGTTTTGTTATATGCGTTTTACACGATGAGGCTGTCCTGACATAGGGCTAGCGTACGACTAAACGGTTATAAATGGTACGGTTGTGAGTTCGATTCTTTATTTATCGTCGATTGATTTCGATTAGAAGAAATTAAATATTATTTGTTTTAATTTCCTTGCTCTGTAATGAGGTAAAACGCGACGTTGAGTTTCGTTCAACACGCAATGCCTCAAGAATACGGCGGAGAGTGGAAATCGAAAGTGTTTTAATGGGAAACAGAGTTTCTTCATTGTAGATACACTAGGTTCCCAAGGTCCCGCTGCCTACCCTGCCAAGTGTGGAATACAGCGTGAACCTAAAATAAGTACAATCTTTTAAAAAATATATTGGATAATAACAATTTTTCTATATAAGAGATGATTAAATATATACTTATATTGTTTAATTGTTTTTTTTTTCAGAGATCCAAATGACATGCACGAGATAAGGCAGATGATAGGCGTGTGTCCGCAACAGGATGTTCTCTTCGACTTGCTCTCTGTCAAAGAACATTTACAATTCTTCGCCTCTGTGAAGGTATTTTTTTAAATATTTTTTTTTATATCGTTTTTTTTGCAGTAGAAGCCGGTCGTGGCGCAGGTGCGTTGTAAACGCGACAGGTTGTGGGTTCGATTCCCATTAGGGGAAATATATTTATTAATATTTTCATTTCTTATCTCAGTAAAGAGTAATCGAGGCAAATCTTTGGGCTTAAACACGCAATACGTGATGCCTCTGGAATTCGGTGGAAAGTGGGGAGTGGAGTGTCTTAACAAAAAAAGAAGGAAAAAATGTTAAGGTTTTTGTATTAATAATATTATTTTTAATACTTAACAGGGTATACCACGTAAAAGAATATCGGATGAAGTACATAAGGCGCTAGCTGAGGTCGGTCTGTTGGAGCAGGCGGCGGTGTTCTCCAAGCATCTGTCGGGAGGACAGAAGAGGAAACTTAGCATAGCTATCGCTTTCATTGGGGATCCGAAGGTAAAATAAAATTAAGTTTGTCACACGCATTTTTTTCCGTGATGATAAGCATAACCTCGTTGTCCCCTAGATCATAATCCTGGACGAGCCGACGGCGGGCGTGGACCCGGTGTCGCGGCGCCAGACGTGGCGCGTGCTGCAGCGCGCGCGCCGCGGCCGCGTGCTGCTGCTCACCACGCACTTCATGGACGAGGCCGACATCCTGGGGGACCGCAAGGCCGTCATCAGCAAGGGCCGGGTGCGCTAGTCAAATACTATCACTTATGAAAGAGTCCATCGAGCAGTCGCAGCCACCTTGAAGTAGCTAAACTGTACCAAATAAAACATTATATTATGTGGACTATGAATTTCTATATTGTTTTCAGGTGCGTTGCGCGGGGACATCATTATTTTTGAAAAATAAGTTTGGTATTGGATACCATTTAACCTTAGTGCTGGATGGTGAGTTAAATTATATTTATTTGTTAAGCTTTTCACCCCTTTACTATTTAATGTTCTTAAAGTATTCAGATTATTATAAAAAACTTATTGTTTTAATAAATTTTAATAAATTGTTCAACTAAATTAATAATTTATACCAAAAATAATATGGATGCGGAAATAAAATCTTTTCAACGTATCTGCGCTTCATTTGTTTTGGTTTTATGGTGGCTCCGTAGAAACTCTCGTTTTAATTTAATTAATATTATATTTTATTTTGAGGCCAGTCGTGGCGCAGCGGCACGAAGTGCGACTGCAAAACCGACTGGTCGTGGGCTCGATCTCCACTCGAGGAGATGAATATTTACTTAAATTTATATTTCCATTTCTTCGCTCTGGTGTCGAGGCTAAGCGCGGCGTTGAGCTCTGCCACTTAACAGGCAATACCTGCAGAATTCGGCAGAAATTGGGGAATGGATTGTCTTGGCATAAGGTTTCCTCTGCTTACCCTGCTGTGTGCGGAATACAGCGTGAAGCTGAAATAAAAATTTTATATTGATTATAACTATAAAACTTTTTTAACTGTGAACGCTCTTCCATTGTTGTTTTTATTTTCATGTCCTCCTTCCGGTAACAATACAAAACGCTGTTTTGTGCTTCTCTATTCGATACGCAATGTCTCAAAATTTGTCGGAAAGCGGAGAATGGAATGTCTTAATAATAAGTTTCTTTATTCATGTGCTACCCGGTTATATGTGATATATTGTATGAAGATGAAAAATAAAACTTCAATGTTATGTGATGGCTAGAAAGAGACGGGGCACTGAAAAATAAGTAACTAAATAAATAAATAGGCACATAGCAAGTAACCGTTTGACTCCCTGGGGCGCGGCAGGCGCGTGCCGCGAGCAGCAGATCACGCGGCTGGTGCGCGGGCACGTGCCGCGCGCGGAGAAGGCGCGCCGCCACGGCCGCGAGCTGTCCTACATCCTGCCGCACTACGCCGTGCACCTGTTCCCGCCGCTCTTCCGCGCCATCGAGCTGGAGATCCGCGACAAGGCCAACCGCCTCGGTGCGTCCGCCGAAAACTACCTTTCGAAATTCATTTATTCGTTGTGTTGATGTTTGTACATCTAAGGCAAATATCTTACATTCCAGGCATAACGAGCTACGGTGTGTCAATGACGACACTAGAAGAGGTATTCCTGAGTCTCGAAGGGGAGAACGCGGAGGAGACGGAGGCCGTGGAGGGAGTGTCCTCTGTGAAGTTAGTGAGAGCGAGGGCACTCAGTCGCAGCTTGTCTTTGCAAAGCAAGACTTTGAGTTATCAGGTGATTGTTTTTTTTTTTTGTATAATTTTGTTCAATAAGAAGAATAAGAAATTATTTTAACGTAACGTTTGATAGTAACAGAATTAAAACTAAAATTTTGTATAAAAATATATGTGACAATTTTTAGGTATTATAATATTTCTACAATCTGGCAACTCAAGAGTGGCGTTGTATTTTCCTATTAAGTTTTTAATGTTTTCTATACTTTACATATTCATAATTATTGATTAAAATTTGAAGGAACTAAACGACAAAGAGCAACAGAAAGCCACCTCCCTGCCGACGCCGCCCGCCTCGCACGCGCTGCACTCCACCACGCACGGCGTCGAGCATGTCAAGGTAAATAAGGTAAATGTATTGAGAAGATTACTTCGATATCGTGCTGACTTTATAATAAAAAAAAATAAAATACAATATAGGGGGGCAAGCGTATGACTGTAAAAATGGTATACAGGGTGGAAGAGGCAGCGCTCCTTTTACGGAAACAGCATATAGGTTAAAATATTTCAAACCCATAATAATAAGAAGATAATAAGAAAATAATCAAGATGCCTCAACAGTTAGGACGTAGGATTTTTTTTTCATTTCACGATTTTTATCCATATCTGTATTTGGTGTGACGCAATTACGCATAGATCCCAATAACGTAAACACTCACTACTACAAAAATACTACTAAAGGCTAAACAACTTTGAACTTTATCGCCACTACCTACGACTCGATTTTGGAATAAGGCGTGTGCGGCGGTGTACCTTTGATAGGTTTATGTGTGCATACGCCGTCCTTACAAATGGCTTTTTATTATAGAACGACAATTTTATTATTTATTTTGTTTGAAAAAATCACTTTTTCATTTTTGGGAAAAAAATATATTTTTTAATTGTATTTTAGGCTTTTATGGAGTAGTTAAAACTATGGTTTCATTGAAAGTGGTGCTAACACTTCCACCCTGTAGATTCGATTTCCACCTGAGGAAGTGAAATATTGAATATTTTTCTTTCTTCTGCAATGTGGTGTGACGTGCAGGTGCCGGCGGAGGCGCCGCTGGGCGTGGGCGTGGGCGAGGCGGCGCGCGCGCCGTGCTGCTGGCGCACGTTCTGCGCGCTCGTGTACGTGCGCACCGTGCGCATGATACGCGACCCCTACAAGCTCTACGTCATGATATTCATGCCGATCAGTGAGTCACCGCTTCGTCTTATTCATTAACATATTATGTAGAAACCGTCGCGACGCAGTGGCACAAGGGTGTAGCTGTAACGCAACGGTTGTGTGTTCGATACCCATTCGGGAAAATTTATGATTATTTCTTATTTTTTTCATTTCATCCGTCTGGCAAGGCCCAAGCCCTACCATACTAGTAGTATAAAGAGACCCCGTTTCGCATTTAATTTCTTTCAAAACATTGCGCACTGAGTAGAACTCTATATCGAGTACGAGTATATCTACAAGAGCGAAAAAATGAAAATAATTGAAATATAAATATTCTCCTTAATACGGATTGAACGTACAAACATCACGCCTACAAATAAAATAGTATTACATTTTAAAAATATAACTTATATTACAATTGAATTATCACAATTTACTTCCAGTCTCCTGCGCCCTCGGCCTCTACATGAAGTCTCGTCAAATCGTATTTTTTCGTATGCAGCCACTCAAATTGGACCCCAATGCTTATTTCAATAAGACACCTATTGGTTTGTTCAGTGAAGAGAACAATTTAAGAAATATAGCAGATTTGACTGAATCCTTAGAATCCTTTGGAGCTCATCCCATAGATTTGTTCGATGGAAATTTCACTAGCTTATTAGATATGGAAAATTTTGGAGCGTTCAGTTTGAAGGAAAGTTTGATACCCTTCGGAAAAATATTGGCGTATTATAACAGTACATATACGCACAGTTTGCCTATCATCATTAATTTGTTGGATAATAGCATTTATAGGTAAGTGTTTGTGTATGGATAACTTAGTTTTGTATTAACCAACGATATTCAAGAGTTATGGGTTCGAATTACGGATAGTTTAGACAGTATCAGGCTTAAAGAATAAATAATTATTTTACTCACCAAAAAAATATTCAGTCAATTAAAACATTTCTTAGTGAAATGTCTCGACTACACCTGTACAGTACAGGTTATGTGGGAAATTAATCTAAATTAGAAAAATTAATCTAAATAATAATATATAATTAAATAAAAATTATTAATTATATCTTCTAATAATATATAAATACTATTTTAATATGTTTCTTACTTAAGCTGAATTGTGAATAATAAATTCACAATTCAGCTTAAGTATCCATTCAAATATTCTGATACACTCTTTTTACGTTTTACGCTGTATCCTGCATATAGCAGGGTAGGTAAAGGGAACCTAGTGTTTAGACACCCCGCTCGATTCCCCACTTTCTATCCAATTTTTGACGCAATGCGCGTTGAATGGCAGAACTCAACGCCATGCTTTGCCTTGTTAGCAAAGCGAAGTAATGAACATTTTATTAAATAATAATTCATTTCCCTGAATGAGATCTGAACCTACACCCTTCGTGTTTACAGTCACACGCTTGTGCCCCTGCGCCACGATGGCTTCAAGACCTCGGAAGGTATTTTTTTTAAAACAAATTAACTCTTTTTTGTCTCTATTCCAGGGTTCTGATGTCAGCATCAGGTCAAATTGACAATTTCAAGCCAATCGAAGTCCTCACTCATCCGTTCCAACAAACCGAACAACAAGAAGAATTTAATTTGGGCAACGTCGTCTGCGCCATTTTCATGGGAATGATATTTGCTTTGGTGCCCGTCACTTTGGCTGTCGACATTGTTTATGATCGAGAGGTAACCTTAAAGAGGTTTCATTTGTAGTTTAGAAGATGATTATATTCTTGGGTTCTTATTGGTTAGTTGAAGGGCTGTAGGGCTTTTCACAACTTTATATAATATATCTTGTATCGGGTACGAAATGAAGAACGGCATTTAAGACAGATTTCATGGAACAATTGTAGTCTTACAGAACAATGTTGTAAGAATACAGTTAGGATGCTCTATACATATATCTATATGTACTTGTATTACACTTTTCCCTTGTTACAACTTATTTATGTTGTTAGTATCAAAATTTCGCAACAAGCGTAAAAAAAATTCGACGTAGCTTGATGAGAATGCATGGCTTAGTGGTCAGAGTGCCTGGTCGATTTCCAGGAGGCGCGGGTTTGAGTCCCGTTACGTTAAAAAAAATTATACGTTTTCTAAATAAGTATATATTTTTCTGTTTGCTGAACAATTAAATATTGTCTCCTTATATTTTTATATTTACTTACATATTGTAATAATATCTAGACCACATATAAACGAATATAATAAATTTCAGATAAAAGCTAAAAACCAGTTGAGAGTGAACGGACTCTCCATGAGCATGTACTTCCTGACGTATTTCACTATACTCATATTCATTATGATTGTTACGAGTGTGGGTGTTTTGGTACTCGTAAGTATGGATAATGTTGTAAAATTATTTACAAAAAATCAAAATAATTATTTAAAAAAAGCCACGGAGTAATCTAAAATCGATATGAATGTAAACTCATATTTTTCCAATTTTTTTTTTTAAATATCAAAGATAATACTAAATTGTTGTTTTATTTTTATTTTATTAAACTATAAGTACAGTTGTGTTATTTTTTGAAGATAATGAAAAAAATACAATATATATGTTATAAAATTGCATTTTTTTTCTCTTACATATATAATATTTATTTGAATAAATTTTCCAGGTGATCCTGAACGATATACCCAGTTTAACCAACGGTTCCGCCATCACAATGCTCTCAGGTCTTTTACTATTGTACAGCCCATCCGCCATTTTGTTTAACACGTGTCTTTCCTACATTTTCGACAAAATGGACTCCGCTCAGAGTATAATGCCGAATATAACAACCTGGGTTGGTGTAATACCGTTTATATTGGTTGCTGTCTTGGATACTTTTAAGTGGGGTGAGTATTGGACATCTTTATATTTTAAATTTGCAATTCAAAATTGTGATTTTTCTTGTAAAACAATTTAATATTAGCTTTAAAGAAGCCTTAAAAGAAGTATATGAAAATAAGAAAGAATGAGACTGAAAATTAATTTTAGAAACGTATGTTTAGTGGCTGGCATCTTTGGAGACATTCTTACAATTTTGTTTTAAATATTTTTTAAATATTTGTCAAGTATTTATCAAGTATTTTTAAAATGCCAATTACATACTGAGAAAAAAAAATTAAATTAAAATAATTTTATTTAAAAAGATTGCGGCGTTGAGTTCTACCACACAACATAGTGTCTCGAATTCGTGAAAAAAGCCCAGAGCAGAGTGCCTTGACAACAGGTTATTTCAGCTTATTCTGCGTTATTAGGGACCGGATAAGAAGCTAAAAAATGAATCCATTTTCAAATTAAACTACGATTACATAATTCAGCAATGGATTGGATGGATTATTCTGGACTTCTGGATTCGATATCCACGTGAAAAAATTAAAAATTTAATATGTTCATTTACCTCGCTCTGGTAACAAGGTAACGCAGCGCGGCGTTAACGCGAGCGGAGTGTCTCAATACTAGGTTCCCAGGTTCTCTCTATCTACGTTGTAATGTGCGGGAAGATGAAGAAGAAAGAAAAAGAGAATGATTTCTAACATATACATTTTTGTTCCAGGCAGCGATATAGCATTTTACCTGCACTTAGTATTCAGTTTCTTAGACGTTATGTACATACCGTACGCCATTATTTATTATGTTGATAGGTAAGTATTTAACTTACTGTATTTATTGTTATACACATTGGTTGAGGGTTCGATTCCCATTATTCTAATATTGTTTAAGTTATTTTTTTTTTACAAATAAAGTTTAAATGTTGCCATTCAATACTCTACGTATTGGTTTTCATTTGTCTCTACCTAGAGATCCTGTTAAAATTACTAAACGTTACTTAGACATTTTGTGTATTGAGTGTATTGAATTTTAGTACTAAAGTTTCAAAAAATATATAAAGAAAAGATGACTGGGGTGGCCGGAATTGTCTATAACCGTGGTGGTTACTTTATATTCAACGATTGAAAAGTGCTTGGAAAAGCCGATTTCAAATAAAAAACATTTTAATCATGCAAATATACAGGCTACATTTTTTCAATCAAATTTATCGTCACTATTCATGGTTTAATTTATCATATCATAATGACGTCCCAGGGTGTACGTGACCTGCAACCTGCGCGGGCTGTGCACCGTGCCGTCGCTGTCCGCGTACTTCACGGCGGAGGTGTGGGTGCTCATCGCGGCCATGCTGTTCCACGTGCCGCTGTGCGGCGCCATGCTGTTCGTCGCTGACAGGCTCAAAAGTGGTGGCCGGATATGTGTTGTGAGTTATTACTTATTCTCGTTGTAGTAGTTATAGTATTATTCTTGTTGAGATATTGTATAACTTTTTCGGGTTAATTTCGAATAAATTTCTAATGAATATAATGAAATATTTTATATCTTTATTTGTATTATCAAAGTATTTGTAATATTTATTTTTACATAGATAGCTTAGGTATTTTTTTATCCCGCATATAGCAGGGTAGGCAGAGGGAACCTAGTATTAAGACACTTCGTTGCCCACTTTCTGCCGAATTCTGGAGGTATTGCGTACTGAGTGGCAGAATTCAACGTCGCGCTTAGCCTTTTTTTTTATAAGGTTGTCGAAGCACGAAATACTGATGTGTACGGTATTTAAAAAATAATAATGTCAAATATTTTTTGTTCTGTGGATCATATAATAAAAAGGTATTATTTAGTATTAACTCAATTAGTCCCATAGCGCTAGCTAATAGGATGATGGTGTCTCGGCAGCGCGCCGCGGCGCCGCAGCGGGAGGGCGAGGCGGAGGCGGGCGGCGACGC
>DWAO01001272.1:0-19726 GCA_018230605.1 Heliconius congener
TATATATATATATATATATATATATATATACTTTAGGTTTTACTTTTCATACAAATATTTTTACAAGAACAAGTTTCCGTGAAGGTGGAGTCAGCTAGGCGTAGCAGATGCCGATGTGTTGCATAAACATCAGAGTTAGGTGGCCCGGATCTATCCACGTAGGATAGCCTTCCCCATTGCAGCGGAATGATTTGAGGCCATATCAAATTGTCCTCTTCCTCGCGTCACTACAGTCAATAATTGCCTCTATGTCCACCGACACAAGCTGTATAATCACGCGGCACACCGGCCCGGGAACTGTTTTAAAGAGCAGGATGACGGGTAATACGACTGTTTTAAGTTGTTCTGGGCACATGTGAGTAATGTCAGATATCATGATAGCTCTAATGTGTATTGTTTGTCGGGTCTTAGCTTAATTTCTCACGGTTTCAGTCGTTTAGCGTGTGAGGTGGAGGAACCTGTGGATCATTTATCATGATCTGATGAATGATGTGAATCCGAGAGTTTTAGTAGATATTGTAATGAATTTCTGTATAATATGAGCGTTGGATGTTATTCTATTTTATTATATTATTATATTCTTCTTATATAATTCGTAACTAAAGCTTAATATAAAAGTAAATTATTTCCTGAAAGACACAAGATTAAATTGAAAGATACTAGGAAGATATGCACAGTAATAATCGATATTATCATTTGTATTTTACATTAGGAGATTATTCTTTGTTTTTAAAATTTATTTGGGAGAGTGACATTAAGCTGCTTCTTCCTACCCAATTATATGCGGGATACAGCGTGAAGGTGAAAAAATATATTTTTTTAGCTTCACGTTATATTCCGCTCTTAGTAGGGTAGACAGAGGGAACCTAGTGTGAAGTTAAGATACTTCGTTACCATTAAGATACTTCCGTTCCCACTTTCGGCCGATTTCTGGAGACATTGCGTGTTGAATGCGAGAACGCAACGCCGCGCTTTGCCTCGTTATTAGAACGAAGAAATGAGAAAATGCGGAGGAAATGATTAAATATTCCTTTCCTCCAGTGGGATTTGACTCCACAACTTGTCTCGTTTTAGTCGCTCGCTTGAGTCGCTTCGCCACGAATGACTTGAAAAAGAACCTGTGACATATGTAACTATATTTAATATGTAATGACTAATTCGGTAGATTTAAATCTGGGAATGTTAATTCAATGTTAATCACAGTATATTGCTTCAACAGATGTTTCTATCATATAGTAGCGTTACCCTGATGACATTTGGCGGTTTATAATATAATATTTCGTTATGTTAGCCTTGATCTATATTATTCACAGATGCTCTCACCCATTCAATTAGTCGTTGATATTTACAGAAGATTATCGTAAATTAATTTATAGATTGGTATTAGGATAATATTGTAGGTATTGTAGTATAGCTGAAATTATTAGTATTTTTTCTTTCTTTTACAATATTTACTTTTATCTATGTCGGTATTTCTTACATTTATAATATAAAGTTAGTCATAGTAACCGTTTCTAAAGTTAGTAATAGTTAAGGCCCTCGTGGCGCATGGGCACAAGGGTGTGACTTCAATCCCCACTCGAGGATATGAGTTATTATTAGGCACCAAAACAAAAGCCCGTCGTTGTAGTCCGCTACTCAAGCACATACATTGCCTCGAAAAAAGTGTACTAACACCAGGTTTCCTCTGCCTACCCTGCTATGTGCGGAATACTGGGTGAAGTCATAGTAAATCGATTAATTCAAATGAATCACGACACATTAAACAATGAAGACGAGATATCATTTCTAATATCAAATTAAAAAAAAACGTAGGGGTGCAAAAATATAAAAGTGCAATATTAATATCTTAATGTATATTTATCTCTAGCTATGGAACCTATTCAAGTCGACCTCATTTTCTAACAGTCCCGAGGCCTCTTTGCTGCAGCCTTTCGGTACCTGTGCGGCCGCAGTTACCAGTGTTCACTTCTTACATTATATTCTTTATTTCAAGTGCACTAAGGGTTACAATATAGCGTTTACTTATTATACGGGGCTTCGTACGACACTCCGCAAAAACAGACTTTCATATCTTGTCTCGACCCATTTTTAAAATGGAAACGTCTCTTGGTAAAATATTTTAAATTGTTACTTTTTTATGCGAAATTAATATAGTTTATGGTTTTTCAGTAGATATAATTAAAAATTGTATTGTAATTTAAGTGTATATTATAGGTGCACATATATTAGTGATTACTTTATTTAATCCAGCTCAGATCCAGTTCATAGCAGAGAAGCCAGAGGGAATCTAGTGTGAAGACACCCTAATTTTCGCCAATTTCTAGAGTGAGTTGAGTGATGGAACTACCTGGCCTCATGTTCATCATGGCCTCAGTTCAGTAAAATGTTATTATTCAACGCGTGTATATATTCAAGTAGGTATTCGAGCAACATTTATTAAAGAAACCCAAAATTTTTCTGCCTCCATTTTTATTTTTCTGAACATATCGTAAGAATATTTCAGGGCTAGTCTTTAGTAACTACTTATTTATAGCCCTCGTTGTGTCCCAGCTACGAGTACAAGGGCTCTCGACCAAGTATCACTTTCATTGGATATATTGGTTTCGTATCACGTTTCACATTCGTTGGAACTGCTGCAAATTATTAGGGCCGCGGGCGTTAGACAATCTAGACATGGCTTAGTTGTTACTTCTAGTTGTTACTTCTAGTAGTTATTTCTAGTTGTAATTTCCAACAATATTGGTATAATACGCTTTTCTTATTTCCTTTGTTTCCTTTACGGCAAGCTACTCCTAATGTGTGCGTAATTCTGTAGATTTCTTGGTTAAGTTGTTTTAGATTGACTTGATATTTCTCCATTGTATGAGGCTTTGAATGAAGTAATACGTAAGTATTGATGTAATACGAACATGGATTTTTTTATTGTTAAAGAAATAGTCGCTTAATATTGTTATTTGCATTTATTTGTATATGGTTATTATATTTAGTTAAGTGTAAGTATAATGTTTTACTTATCGACGGATTTTTCGCCGAACTTCTTAATATTTATTTTAGGATTGTCTTTTCCTTAACTTAGTCTTTTAAAAAGTTAAAAAGGTTGAGTACAATTCTAAATATACAATAAGCAATATTAAAATTACATATTGTGTTTATTTATCATCGCGACAGGTTGTGGATTTAATTTCTATTCGAGGAAATGAAATATTAAATATATTAATTTGCTCACTCTGGTAGCGAGATAATCGCAGCGTTGAGTTCTGTCATTCAATACGCAATACATCCAGAATTCAGCGAAAAGTGAGGAACGGAAGAGTCTTAATGGGAACGGAGTGTCTTAATAAGAGTCTACTACTTGTGTGTTAATATTTGTTTACTATATTATATATTGTACATTTTATATTGAAAAGATTTAGTTACACGTATTTGTAAAAGTTTCGACGTCAGCTTTGTCCCCGGTGGCTCGATCATTTGTTTTAATATTGTTTAAAGTGCGGTTACACTCCTTCCCAAAGGGGAAATAAATAGCAGCCGCCCTTTGAACACAACAAATAATGTATTTAATATATTACTTTATTTTGTTTATTTTAGATAGATTGGTACCTTTTTTTTAACATTTTTAAAGTGTTAATCCACACTTAGGAAATACTTATTTAGAAAACGTATAAAAATTTGAAATTGGTACCTTTTTTTTATTAGCAACGTGTAGGTATAGCCTTCGTGCAGTTAACACGATTAATATATTTTTTAAAACAATAAATTAAATATACTATTGGAAACACACCATATCATAATCACATAATTTTATATATTATAACTAATAAATAGCTGGATTAACGAGATATATATTAAAACTTTAATGTAGTTAAATTGTTTGTTTATTACAATAGAAACAACAAAACAGTTGCCATGTTTACAAATCCAACCAGACTACAAAATTCGTCTCTAATCGTTAATTATTCAGCCAACCTAATGGCCGCTTTTCAAATTACTCTATTCAGTTCGCTACTTGTTATCTTGTTAGCGGCCCGGCAAGGACTTACTGGACTCAGCGGTTTCTCTGCTAATTCCACTTAAAATCGACTTCAATCTTCATTCACGCTCGCTCTAAGCCCTTGATTTCTTATTCATTGTGCTTTTGGGTTCTTTTGTTCAGAGGCATTATGGTGAATGACATGAGTTGAAAACATAAATGGTGTGAAAGTAATCTGATACGTAGATATCAGCATGGTTTTCCTTTCCCTGAATTAATAAGAACCTACAACGTACCTATATACGAAACGTATTCCAGATTCACGTGTATCCCGCAAACTGCAGTGTGGGGGAACCTAGTGTTAAGACGCTCGCTCCCCACTTTCCAATTTTTCGAAGTGGATTTTTTTTATTGCGGTGCCTTTTTGCCTTGATGCCGGAGCGAAGAAATGAAAATATTAATAATTAGTAATACATTCCCCGAGTGGGGATAGGATCCTCAATCGTCTCGTTACAGTTACACTCTTATGACCCTGCGCCACGACGGCCTCAAATAATGCATGCCAATAATAATTCGTACTATCAAGTTTAAATATTTACCGTCGTGAAGCTACATCCGTTTATAATTCATTTTCTTCTGGTACGGTAATGGTGTAAACAGTAGGGGCATGTTGTGTGACGTTGACGACCCTTGATGTTGTCAAACGAAAGATAATCATAGGGTTGTTGGTCATTGTCCTCCCATGTCTCTATCGATTACGATATTTGTTGGTGTATTGCGAAGACTGCGTACTAGAATTAATTTCATCATTTAAGTTATTTAATTACGTTTCATACAGAGTGCCTACCTATAGATAGATATATGGATTTTTTCTATATTTTGTCTTGATCAATACGTGCACACGCTACATATGCAAATAAGTATTCACCCATATAAGGTACATAACTTCTATGTTTTCAACGTCAAAATGAGCTTCTTGAAGTCCTTGTTTTTTTGAGTATTTTTTCACATTTAACTTGCTCTCGTTCCTATAACTCATTTTTTATTGGGGATTGAAGTAAAAAATATACGTCGTGCCCCGTGGATATGTCTCCATTACGTCACTATTTAGCAAATTAGTATACTATACAAAAGTAGAATTTTCATCTTATAAGTTATATTTGTCAAATAACGCTATTCTATATATTATGAGATAGTAGCTGAAACGAGCGCTCTTTGAAAGAACCGTAAATACATAGAATTACTTCCAGGTTCCCAACTTTGTTCAAAGTTAGGAGTTAATCTCGAAACTTAAAGTCGTAATATCTCGTACAATCTTGATTTTCACGACAGAAACGGTATTTGTTGCCTAAACTTTGTATTAACGTGTGGACTTGAGTTAAGTGTTTGAATTTTTGATAACTGTATTTAGTGTTTGTCCTCCGGTAGTTCGGGGGGTTGTAGAAGTTTCCTAAGCAAGCAAAGTGTCTCCTATAAAGTTGTCTGCGATGGATAGCAATTCCGTATCTCCGATGCCTGAACTGGCGCCAATTGCGGAGTTCGACAAGTCACCGCCTTCTCCGCCCAATGAGGAGGTGCCAATGGACGACTTGCCGCCACCTCCTGCCACCATCTCCCAGGCTGAAGGGAAAAAGGTTAAAGTGTAAGTAGCCTATCTGTGTATATAGCCTATTTATATATTTTATTATGTTAGAGTAAAAAAATGATACGGTGTTTCTACAGTAAATTTCAGGTACTCAATAAAATTAATAAGAATATTATTATCTTATCGGTAATTTCTAATGCATTTTAATAAATATATTATGAGGTAAATTTGTCTACATAGATATTTCTAAAGCGCCCTCTAGTTTTTTACTTCACATTACTACATACCAAAATCAATGTCAGTTCAATGATAAAATCTGCTAGTTTTGATAGTTTTCCACAGATGGCGCTGCTGCACAATATGTTTAAATAAATAGAATTATATATTTTACATTACACATTACTTAAAATATGAATTTGTTAATAAATTATATTATTTAATGAAATATTTTCCTAAATAACACATAAATGCAATTAAATACTTTATTACATATATCCTTTTCTAATTGCAATAAAAATGTATATGCTGTCTCTGTCGCACAGCCGATATGTAGAGTTGAAGTAGGGCGCATATCGAGTCCGTTTCGACTCGAGTCGAGATCTCGGATAGTGGTTACGCGATCGAGGAGGGAAACATGCTCATGTGATTGCCGCCAGATTTCCAATTTCGAACACTTTTTTCACTATCGACTGGCGTTTTGTGTTTTGTGTAATTTTATTTTATTTTTGTAACTAATTGAACCGTAACCAGTGATTTGTTTGTTTGTGAATTTTATTTATAAAGAAAATGACACGTAAAAGCCAAACGTAAGTTTTATTTTACATAATCTTTATGTATAACAGATGTAATTATTTACAATGTTTATGAGTAGCAAAAGTTAACCATTTTTTTATTTTATATATGTTTAATATTTTCTTAAGAAATATAAAGAAAACACTTACTACTTTTTTTATCTCGTGATATATTTTTCGTATACTTATTTACTTAGCTTGTTTGCATAAATGTCATTAAAGAGTTTAAGTAATGTTGTAAATTTAGTACACATTATCTTATTTAAATTAATATTATTTGAATAAACTTAATCTAATTTAAAATTATATTAGAATGTGGGATGTCTACTTATAAGTATCTAAATTTCAAATACGAACGAGAGAAGAATTACTCGACAGTTTCTTTATTAAGAGCGAAGCCAGTTTTGGTCTTTAGATTGATTATATTTGATGAGTGTGAAACATAGCGGACGTCAGTAGAGTCCCCAATTAGGTGTAAAAATTTCATTGTAGTAATTGAACATGACCATATTACAAGGATATCCGTTACTTTAACAGTTAATGACTATTATTGATAAAATAAATTACTTCTTAATTATTTATTTAGATGATAACTCATTATGTCTCTATTTTAAGCGCTTATTGTATATTATAATATGAAATTGTTAGGACTTTAGGAGAATAATTTGCTGTTTGTGAACATGGAGATATGACCTCCAAGAGTTATATTGAATATAATTTGTAGTGGGTCTCAGTCGCAGGGAGCCAGTCTCTCAGGAAATGGGATAAAATTGATGCCGTTTAATGTTGCGCTCGCGCACGGGACACATGAGATCGCAACAATATCGACTGTGCTTGAATATTTTAAATTGAATGTAATGTAATTTCTTTTTATATGATTTTTAAAATGTTTTAAAAATATATATAGATAGCTTTATGCGATAATATCGAGAATATATAATGTACATATCTGCTTATAATTATTGATTAGCACTACAACAAAGTTTTTTTTTAATTTTAGTAAAATATAAAAGGTTTATTGTGTGAATTATACAATATACAATTATAAATATGAAAAATTAATTATAAAAATTTACATTTTTAACATATATTTTTAAACACGAACATAATTAGAAACTTGACTGATCTTATTAAAAACACGCATAATAATTGAAAAATCTGTTTTTTTAATTTTGTAGAAAAAAATAAAGTTTGCTTTTCAGTTTTATTCTTGTATTGCTTAGGTTTAAAGTAAAAGTTTCATACTCTGAATTAATTAACTCGTACTTTTAATAACTCCTTGTTGCGTCGAACTTACGAAGCTTTCAAGTGATAGCTAATTAAACTTGGCAGAAATTGTTAACGTAATATTTAGTTTACTTGCTAATAAGATTTTCTTAGCGTTAATGCTTGTAATTATTAATTTATTAATCTTTTGTAGTATTTTTTATATAACATCCTTTATAAATTTTGTAATTCGTAATTTTCTCTCCTTTTTTTTCTACTTTACATTTATATATTTTTTTAATAAAAATCAAAAGTCAATTATCAATAATTATATTCATTTTAAGATATATAATAATATATAAATATATTTTCGAAATTTTTTAAATGAACATTTCTAGGTTATGTTTACACGAATGATAAGACCAATTACGTTCATTTTTACCAAATCGGATCGAATATAGAGCTCGTTGACTTTCTTTCCAGTTACTTTTATTAACACTTCAGACGTGTAGTTAGATTAGTGTCATAGAACCGTTTTTGCGTGAAAGAAATTGCTTGTTTATAAAAAAAAAACTTGTCGAGTTCCAGTTGCGAATTGAGAGCGATGAGAGCGGAACGGGTTGGGCCGGCTTATGCACTTGACGGATCATCCGCCATTATACCTATGAAACTTATTATATTATCTACGAAATATTTCCCTAGGTACATGGGCGTATCTAGAGATCGTTTCTGGGGGAGTTCTGGACCTTTATTCAGATCAAAGAACAGATATGCTTGTGAGAACGTAGTTTTTTTTTTAGGACAAATTTGTTGTTAGTAAAATTTCTGGAATGGGACCAAATATTCTAGGGTGGGCACAGACTACCCGCACCTATTCCAACGTGGCTAGGTAGCTAGGTAACCGGCATTTTATAAGTTTTTAGTAAAATAATATATAACGCAGGCTTTAATTATTAATTTATAGTACAAAATGATTGCACTCTACATGCCTATATGCTCTACATACCAAGACATTGAAAACAATGCCGCGATCGTAACTGGATGCTGTTATGTAATGTTATACAACGTAATTATTTACGTTCATCGATGCATCCGTAAATATATCGATGATATCATTTATTAAGGATTTATAAGGGACAATGTGTACTCTCGATTAATTTATTCTCGTAACGTAATTTAACGCGTGTATGTATTTAGAAGTGATTCTAATTTTTTTTATTTTAAATTAATTAAAGATAACTCATTAAATAATATTTATTAATATCCTCCACAAGTAGATGGAAATCAATTTAAACAGTTTAATAACAAAAAATGGCCAGCTGTGTTAGATTTTCAAATATCGCAACGTTAAATTTATAGTATTGTCGCAGTAAATTATCGTAATAATTTTTGCTTTATTTTCATTTTATTTCACCTATTAAGCCGTTATTTTTCATGTCCCATTCTTCTCCTTCTTCCTCCTTGCATTAATCCCGGCATATGTTGCTAGAGGTCTTCCTGTTTAATATACTCCACTTTGCACGATCTGTAACGTATTTTAATATCTCATTATTTATAAGATAAATAATATGTATTATAAAACTCTAGTGAAATAAGTTTGTTTTAATAAGATTTCTCAGTTAGGCGATACAGATAACTTTGTGCGGAGGCGTCTCAAACTATGCTTGACCTCTTTTCCAGTCTGTGGCAGGATTAAAGTGGACTTATATTTTGCATAACGTTGCAGTTTAAACGATCCATAGAGTTTAATCGGAAACTTGGATAGTATACTTTCATCTTAAAATCTTAAAATAGTATTTCAAAAGAAATTGTTGCTAATTTAATTTAAAAAAATATTAAAAAAAAAATAAAGTAACGTTAACGACACTTTCCGGTTATACAGGAAAACTTATATGAGCTTTAATTAAATAATAAAAAACAAACGTTTTTCAAGAGATTCGAGTTTCTTTTTTTAGAACGTACGGTAAAGCCGAACGGATGCTCTGCACTCATATTTGTTGACTTCCTTCGTACAGATAATTTCTAGGAAACCAGTTTTTCTATAGGTTTGGTAATAATATATTAAAACGACACAATATATAATTAACTGTATATTATACCTAATAGTCTTTTTAGGGTTCCGTGCCTTTTTAAGGACAAAAAGAGCCCTTATATGGTCACTTTGTTGTCCGTCTGCCTGTCTGTCTGTTTATCTGTATGTTAAGAGAGTTTATCTCAGGAACGCTTGGAGATATCGAATTGACATTCAAATCACACACTCAGATCTACGGACCCATGATTTCCTGAAAAAAGAATATATTTCTACATTTCCTTAAGAAAAAATATAGCCATTTATATCGCAAAAAACGTTATTTCGATACTTTAATGCCAGCAGCTAGCATTTAAAGGTATCACTAGTTCAGGAAAAAATCTGAAAAGGATACATTTGTGGTGGAATCTAGAAAATAATAACCCTTAAAGGGTGCCCCCATCATTTGGTATTAAAGCCGCTAGTTCAAGTGAGGTATTAGATAAAAGGGCTAAGCTTAGCTTAAATTTCAGAAACAGCTCTTTTTATGGAACCCTCAGTGGGCGAGCCCGACTCGCGCTTGTCCATTTTTTATAATGTATAAAGTCATACCTTATGTTTGAAGAGGTAATATTATCATTATTATGGCTACAAGTATGTATATATTTTTTTTTATTATAAAAAAAAAAGTTTTTGTCTCACCAATTTATACTTTTGTTTGGCAACATTACAAAGTAGTATTATTCACGAGAGTTCAACTGTATAATAGTAAGCATTTTTCTCCATAGAAAATAAAACTTTCACCTATTGTTAATATGAAGATCCATAAATTTTAAAGTTAAAGTTATATAAAGTAGTAGGGTACCTATACGTTATGTAATGTACGATGTTCTCTATTTTTATTAGCATAATCTCATTATGTAACAATTTGTACTTACTTTTAATTTTTATATATAAGACATATACAATTCTTTATAATTAAGACATACCAACATAACGTGTATTATTACTAATGTTTATATAACTTTTAACTGTACGTAATTTAAAAAAAAACTTTTTTAAACTTGCATTGGTTATGTTGGTATTACGTTGGTGGTGGTGATATACGACATAAAAAAATACGAATTTCTGCCATAGATAATTATTTACTACGATTTTAATCTATTTCTCATATAATAGATGTGATAAAAACAAATAATATTGTAACAATACGGTTTCCTTTATTGTAAATCGTAAAGCTGATATTGCATGTGAGCGGAGGCCCTCCACCAGCCCACATCCTACTAATCACTTTCGACATATCACTTGGTAGTGCCGAATGTGCTTTAAACTATAAGAAAATAAATTAATAAGCAAAATTTTAATATAAGATTACTTTCTTAATTTCTACAGAAATTTAAACGTTTTCATAATCTATATATGATTTTGAGGAGAAATATCGAGCAAACCTCGACTATAAGCGGGGAGGACTTAAAATTCGTCAATTCCGTGTAATTTCATAAAATTTTGTAATCAGTATGTTTTATGAAAACGAAAATGAACTGCAAAGATTTGGTTTATAAGCGATCTTCGAGCGTATAATCAAAGAAATGAATAGAAGTTAAAGTCGTTGCTATAACCGAAATCAGAACGGTAACTTTAATTCGATATAATCTTAGACTTTGTTACACACACACACAATTTCTTTTAAATAAGAGGTAAAGTGAGAATATAGTTATTTATTTTAGGATCTTTGCTTATATCGTAATGTATAGAAAAACACACCCAAACAGCAGTTCACTAGAAACACATACGTACATATAAAAAGCTCTTCTTAAACCACTTATAATATTAAGATAGTCATCTGTCACAATTCCAGACCTTGATGTAATCTGCGCATCCTTATAATAAAATAAACGTATATCTTCGACACCCACTCACGATCCTACTTCTAATAAGCGTGCCTAAATCTATTGTTCTATCTATACTTATACAATATTCTTTGACACAGTTGAAATGTGTGTTATGCAGTTAAATAATTGCTAGTTAATATTTAATTAACTATTACTTACGAAGTTGTAGGATTTTTCTAGGTTATCATATTCTCCACTTTTATTTGAAAGAGTTACCGTCATTTACGATGACGGTTTAAAGGCGGTTTTACAATTAAAATTTAAATTAAATTAAAGTTAAATTAAAATAAATTTAAATTAAATTGTATTTATGTTAAAGTTGAAACCCAATTTAAATCTATATACTATGTTAATGTTTCCATACCAGTAACCAATCACTTTAGGATATCAATTAAATATGCAATGTTCCATGAGTTGAAATGAAAACAAACCGTACATACGGAATACGGTATTGCTTAAAATTGACTTTTGCATTTTTTGGCAATGTTTAGTTTGCTGGTAATTTAATTAAATAATATATAAACAGTCGACGTGGATAAAAGTTTTTATCGATTTGTTTCATGTATTTTTTTCGTATTTACAATGTTCCCTTTTATTTTAATCATTTTGATACACAGTAAATATTTTTTTTACATATATGAATATTCTTAATAGTACCTACCAATTACCTACTATTCAAAATGAGTAGATCACCTTGAGGTAGTGGATTAGTTGCAACATATTATAGTATGTAGAAGCTGGGTCGGATATTACTATAAACGAAAATAAATTACTGCGAAGAAACTGAATATATTGGGTTATTCAGAATGTCATTTCGTTTTTTTTCTTGTGATAATGGTCCGATACATTTTGTCACCTTTCTAATAGTACTATGATTCAACACTCATAAAAAGAATGGTTTCTACTGGCAAAAAAATCATCTAGATGATTTATGTCCTCTTCATTTGAAGTAAAAGTTTATTTATTATATAAAATATTTTCTCACTTCCCGACAATAAGTCTTACAATTGTGATCCTGATGTCGAATCAAGTGGAAATAACATGAATCGTGTATGCGAATATATCCACCGTTTTCAATATTCATATCTTGAAATGCTGACAATAGAGTCTGAATATATGAAAATCCGTCGCTTCAGACGAAACTAAAGGTGTTCAAGGATATTTGACGGGGCTCGTAATAAATATAAATATATTTAGAACCGTGTTATGAGATGAACCTACCTTATTAATACAAAAAGATATGTTAATTTAAACGTACGTACGTACGTAAACACATAAATCAATAATAGTGTAAAATTTTTCAAAATACTTGCTTCTTATTGGTATTTCGGCTAAGCCAGTAAAAGGTAATACTTTATTTAATGAAATACAAACTTTTGCTATAAACATATCTCTATATTTTTCAGTAAATAAACTAATTTATAGTGAAAAAGATAGTCTCTTGCATAAGAGCTTCTATCAGTCGCAGAAGGAAATGGCCGCGGCAAACGGAAGGGTAGGACAGGCGGAAAATCACGTTGATGTGGGTAACCAAAGGACCACTAGATAGGGGTATATGAAAACAACTCAGTTAAACTTTTTTATTTCACAATTTGAAATGAAAAAGGCTACGAAGGTATTGGAATTTTATCTATTTTACCTAAGTATGAATATATGTATATAAAATATATGCTAATATTTTTTTCAAAATGGAGTTTTGGTTTTGTTTAGATATATCTACTATTTTAAATTTAAGCATCGTAATTTTTTTTTTGTTGATTTACGGTACGGCACGGTTGGCAGATTAGTGGTCAGGTAATGAACTTTTACTTAAACAAATATTTTAGAGCTTTTTATTTATTATAGAAAATTATTCAAACGATACTTATTGATTGAATAAAGCGGGGTTCTAAATTTGAATAATAAATAAATATAACATGCAATTCCTAAATACATCTTAAAGGCATAATATTGTATTGAAAAGTTTCTATGCAATTGTGGGGGTCATCGCCCGGAGGATGGAGTGATTTGTACGTATTACAAACTTTCCACCTAACCTGGGGTTATATAGTTTCACTTCCATAGCCATGAGAGAGTTACAACTGTTTATTACATTATGCACAATTTACTTGCATGCGAAGTTATATGGACCTTAGTTTGATTATAAAGTATTACTATATTAAGGTGAAATAATATGATATTGTTATAAATAATATCGTTTTTATATTAAAAATATCATAGTTTTATAATATGCAATAAAAATATAATTACAAAATTTTATGTCATATTTTACTTCAACTGGATTATTTCGCAGTTCAAATTTTGTAAATTTAACGTATCGTAATAAATGATGATATAACACTTATTATAATGAATTTAATAATTTCATTAATTTATAATAAGTGCATTATACATATTTGGAAATATTATAAAATCGACTTTAGACCGGACTTTTTATATTATTTTAGGTTTAGATAGGATGATATTTTTTAACACATTTTTGATTTACCATTTTTAATTTACTTAGCTTCACGCTGTATCCCACAAACAGCGCAGGGAAGGCAGAGGGAACCTAGTGCACAGTAACACTCCTTTCCCCACTTTCTGCCGAATTCTGGAGGCATTGCATATTGAGTGGCAGAACTCAACGCCGCGCTTTGCTTTTACACCACAGCGAAGAAATGGAAATATAAATTAAGTAAATATTTCATCACCTCTTGTGGGGATCGAATCCACAAACAATCAGTTTTACAGTTACACTTTGTACCCCTGTCCCACGACCTGACTCAAATTTTTTAATTACTCAAAATCAAAATTAAAAAAAAGTGTATAAAAAATCGTGGCACTAAAGTTACTGGGTCGATTAACATTAGACAAAGTGGTACCTAAACCTACAACTTCTTAATTATACATGTTGCGTGTTAATATTGAAATGCGATAAAAAATAAGGTCAGCACTGATAAGTTAACTAGATCTTAATTATACATAGATCTATTTTTAAAGCTGAAAATAAATAAAATAATATTTTTCTATAGAAATTATGGCCCTTGACAAAATACGTACAAAGAATACCCATTTTTGTGCAGAAATATTTTAGATACGCCGCACTTCGTTACAGAGAGAATAAATTTAAAAAATATATATATTTTATCCCTGAGTGGGACTTGAACCCACAATCGTCGTGTCGACTTGAACACACAAAAAAGTTTTATCTTCAAAATATGGATACTCACATAATGTATTATTTGTTGTTAGGAATATTGCGGTATCAGCAATACATTCGTAAATACTTTCATTGGCACCTTTCTCTCAGTTGTCTGTTTCACTTGCGATTCACCGTATAGACATAATGATTTTATTAAAATATTCTTGTAAATTGGTTTTATTAATATCATAATAAATTATATTAAATAAGTAAGACTATAATATAAAAAATCTTTACGTTTATAAGATTATATAAAAAATATTAAGAAAAACGAGAAATTCTTTTTTCCATTCTTCATATATGTAATAAAACTTATAAAAAAAAACATTTTTATTATATTGTTATTGTTAATTTAGTATTGTATATTTTGTAAGCGATTGAATATTAGTGTATTGCGACGGAGAGACTGGTTATATCAAATACGTTATTATCTAGTTATACAACATCAACGAAACTTGTTTGTGACCCTACAGCAACTAACTGGGATAGATTGCTAACTCGACGACAAATATCGTTCGTTAAGATCGCTTATAAATACATAATATAAATATACAATAATTAATACAGAGGTCTCTATAATTTTCTTTGCTATTTAAAAATATATATGTATTACTCACTAATTGTATGTCTTGTCTCTAAATATCTTTTAGTTTCATACTGTATATCCACTTTCCCCCAAATTCTGGAAACATTGCGTGTTGAATGGCGCATGTAACTTAACGCTGCTCAACGAAGCAACTCAACGAAATAATTTATTTACTCGAGTGGAAATCGAACCCACAACGTGACGCGTTAACAGTCGCACGCTGGTGTACCTACACCACGATTGGCTTATATCTCTCCATTTTATTATGATACTTAATACGAAATAATAAAAAAAACGCACATTCTAAATATATCACCTATATTTTTTTAAAACAGTTGCAATGAACTAATTATATAATATAGAATAAACAGGCACACATCTCATCGATTACGTCAAAAAATCAAACTAAAATACGTGCATTACTCAAGCTTATAGCATAGCAGGTGGACCAGTCGCCAAGTAATGACAAGACAAGGGCAACGGAACGTGACGGCAGATCAAAGACGTGTTGTGACAGTGCTCTAGTTTGTACGAAATCATTTCTTTTACAGGGGTCAATAGATACTTCGCAATGTTCCAAAATTCGGAACAGATGGAAAAGTGTAACGACTTACGGTAAATAATACAAGTTACCTCACGCTCAGAATTAAATGTGCGTTAGAGTAAAATGTGCGTTTGTTTTTCAAAGGTACTTATTAAAGCATTTAATATGCATATTTATATCTTTAACAAGACCAATCGAGGCGCAGTGGCACTGACATGTGTAACCGGTTGTAAGTTCGATTTTCACTCGAGGAAATGAAATATTTAATATTTCCAATTTTCGTTGTGGTGTAGAGACAAAGAGCGGCGTTAAGTTCTGCCACTCAACACGCAAAACCTTCCGAATTCGACAGAAAACGGGGAACAGTGAGTGTCTTAACACTAGGTTCCCTCTGCCTTTCCTGCCGCGCACGAGATATAGCGAAGCTGAAATAAAAATATATCTTTTAAATTGTATCATCAAATATATTTCTAAGAGCTTTTAAATTATACCTGAAATTATAAATTTAATTACTTTAATTTACATATGAACCTCTATTGACGAGGAGCCTCCTCATGAATTATAAATCTGCACGACTAGGATATTATATTTTAAATATCCACAGGACATTCATACACCCCACCACTCCAGCTCTTGATAGCCAATTTATCCGTGTCCAGTGCCATCCCGTCCGTAATTTGCATAAATTGATTGCACTGTTCTTGCGTCTGATACGGCTCGCTAATGTTGGCACAGAGGTGCGCGTGCGCCGCCGCCTAGCCCGCAGTCGCACGCCCCACCGACCGACTCGTACACGTTCTGCGGTAATGCTTATTAAAATCGTATGGTGTAACCTGATAATTTCCGTGCGGTTTGTTTTTTTAAAGATCGTTTTTTTTTTAAGATCGGTCGCCATAGTACTTGATGATCTCACTTGCAATGCTAGTGTGGCTTACGTGATATGAACTTTGGTGATTACATTTATTAGTATAGTGATTAAAAATCAACTGTTGTAGGCCACGATGCGTCAGAGATATCAACTAAAACAGCGGCCGTACGTATTTGATTTGTTTTTATCATAACGTAGCTACCTATATGACTTTTATGAGCTTATACATGGCTTGTTTGATAATGGCGATAATATTAAATATGTTAATTAATGGGTTTTATGGGCCGCAAACTCTTTTAGTGAATACAATAGGAAGAAAGTAATGTCCATTTATATTCAATCATTATTCGAAACAATAGCATTCCATGAGGCGCTTCGATGCAGTGCATGATAATCTGAACCACGGAAAGGCTGCAGCCATTGTTTTTTCGATGATATGATTAGACCTATTTTTATGAGTTGCCAGATAAGCATGTAACACTGACAGAAAAACAATATGATTGTAATTTTTCTGAAAAAAAAAACGTAAATTTATTTTTACTTCCACAAGTTTTTCACTTGTAATAATTGGGATTTATAGTAATTACAATAGTTTTGAAATATCCAACAATGGTTTTGTTAATTAGAGAATGCTCCAGTTTTAGCCATGCTTCGTAATAAAATTGTTTCAACTTCCTTGTTGAAGTCGGTGAGTTGTATATTTGAAAAACAAAATACTACTTGACGGAAAACTTCAACAACTGTGAAAACAATGTTGTTTTGTTTTAGCATACATGCCATTATGTTGTGCATATGCCAAAGAGTTCTATTCAACTCTTTGTAGTAACACAAGTTCCGATAGTAAAAAAATATTTTTAAATAATCTTAAATTTAATAATTTTTATATGGAGTTTAATTTAATATTTTCGTTACGTTTACATTCTAATTCAATGATTACTAGATATACATAACTATTAACAATTTTGACTAGTTCCTAAAGAGTGGTTGATAATTTTACATTTTTATTTTTAATATTTTAATCTCAATTCTAATCTTAATCTAATAGACTTGATAGTCAAACAAAAACGAAATTTTCCCACGATTCATGTTTTTAACTTAATTGTTAATTAATGCATATTTTAGTATTACTTAGGACTTAAACATGTATTTCAATTAGCTAAAGAGCTTCGACCTGATACAAAAAAAAACCACAAATACACGCAAAATTTTGTTAACAATTCCGTTATGTTCAAAATTTTTATAGGATATTTTAAAAATCATGTATCATAAACCATTTCTTTCATCTTATTCAATTACCTTTTGTTATTAATATAATTAAAAATATTTCAACAGACACTCTAGTTTCGTCGTCGTACTCGTATTTAGGAAGCAGCATTTAAAAGGTCACCTTAAAATTATAAATACTGGTGTATGACAACACACTATTCGCGCAAGTGACCTTAATTTGTGAACACGATTCAGATCTAGTTAATAAATATTAATCATTATTTTAAATTTAGTTTTTAAATTTGATATCGATCACGATTAATTAATTAAATTGAAATCGCTGTAATATTTATAACTTAAAAAATATATGTGAATGATGCCTCCTGAATTCGGCAGAAAGTGGGGAACGGAGTGTCTTAACACTAGGTTCCCACTGCCTACCCTGTTGTGTGCGGGATACAGTAGTGATGACGCTGATGCTGATTTAATTTATTTATTTAAAAAAATATATAGTGTTATGATTTGAATTTTAAAAAAATTATTAAAGGGAAAGTAGTTTGTATTTTTTGAATAAAATAATAATTTGAATAAAATAAATTATATTTTTTTTCTTTAGTGCTTGAAAAATTAATAAATATTACAAAATTAATAAATAATACATTTAGCCTCTCTACATAATTAAACATATTAAAAAAATATACACATTGTTGTTTAGCGAACCTACTAAAAGGTATGACTTTCATAAAAACAATTCACATTTGCCCTAGATACCATATAATAGAGATATGTTTTTATTATTCCTCCTACAATTATGTAGTACGAAATTAAAAGGTTTTATAATGTGCGACGACCATATTTAATTTTTAATCTGCATTTATAATTATTTTTTGCTCTGTAAGTAATTATTAAATAGATTTTTATAATAATGGGAAATCTCTATGATATAGACGAGGCCAGTCGTGTCCTGACCACAAGCGTGTGACGGTAAACGTACGACAGGTTCGATTTTCATTTGTTTCGGTGTCGAGAAAAAGTGCGGCGTTGAGTTCTGCCGCTCAATACACAATGAATCCAGAAATATACGTAAAGCGGGGAACGGAATGTCTCAACACTCATGTGTGTGTGAGATACAGCGATGTGAAGGTTATCTATTATATAAATTTCTCAATGGAAAGCTTAGTTTTATACGTTATATAATTATCAATAGAAACGTAATTGTATCATAATTATTTATTGTAATTAAGTATAACACGTTATAGCACCTGTTTCTGATTGATGAAATCACTTAGAAATTTACGATATAATAGTACGACTAGTAGGTACTTACTTAACAGTTTTTTTTTCTGAATCGTAATATTTATATCTATCTGTATGTAAGATGAAATTATTTGCATTTTCTGAAAATGGAGTGAGCTTCTTGATTCGAATTTTAGAGCATATTTTTAAAAAAATTCAAATGAAAATTTAATTTCGTTGCAAATAAATTTATTTAGTTATCTACCTAGTTTTATTCATAAAATACGCTTAGTGGGAAATCGTAAGCCTGTACCCTACAAAGCGGTCCGACATTAGCAAACCACTCACTACAGGAATGCGGAATGGAGTCCGAGTACGAATTAAGAGCTAGACTATTGCTAGCTTAGTGGTGTCTAAATTACGGCCCGCTGGTCAATTTGAATGAACTTGTAATAAATGTTCAATTGAATTTGCCTAAAATATTTTACTTTTATATTTTCTTATGAAAAAGGTGACATTTATTTTATTTTACGTATTTGTCTCTCAAAAGCATTTTATATTGTAATCATATTAAAGATCATATTATTATTTTTAACATTTTTAAAGTGTTATTCCACAATTAGGAAAGAAAAATACTTATTTAGAAA
>DWAO01001273.1:0-19724 GCA_018230605.1 Heliconius congener
AATTTAATTTATTTAATTTTAATTTAATTTATAGTTGTCAATCAATTCCGCTTATGAAATCAATAATCATGTATTTTAAGCGGGCGAAGCCGCAAGCGGGTCGCTAGTAGTGTAATAAATATCAACAAATATAAAGATACGATGTAAATCAAAGCGAAAATTAATGAATTTGTACACCTCGCATAATGACTTTATTTGATTTCCTCGATTTTAATTAATAATTTACAGAATCAATCATTACGAACGTTATTTGTATTACAAGAAGCCTCGACTACACTGTAGTGGCCTTGTAGCTGTGGTTGTTGTAGCTTCAAATTCTTAAAAAATTATAAGTAGGTTATTTAGAATTTTTTAAAAATTAATTTCATATTCAGCTATGTTTAAACATTAAACTATATTAGCACTTAAAACATAAATGATCGTTTATATTATATTTTCAGGTTCCCTCAGCCTATCCTACTATGTGTTGGTAACAACGTGATTAAACCGAATAGAAAAAAAACTATTTCACACAAGCGTACATTATGAGATCCGAGTACCTTTCTACCGTTTCAACGTATACGTTTTCTAGAGAATTCAACTTGACCTTGAAAAGACCTTGTTTAGTTTAGAGTCATCTAATTATAATATAATATATAATTATAATAAAATTATAGTGTATTTATCACAGGCAGGTATTAGGTATAGAATCTTAATTAACTTAGCGATACTTTTTTTATATTTTATAATCATTTTATTAGCTTCTCTCTATCTCTTCTCTCACTTCTCCGATATCCTTTTTGTTGCTAAGTTATTTGATAGGAATTCAGGGAAATTATCGTATTTTTAATCTTTTTTTAACTTTTATTATTTTTATATCAATAACCACTGTTGAGGGCGTCATGGCGCAGTTTAGCAGCGTCTTACTGTGAACGACTTAGCAAAGTCAGTCGGATCAGTCGGCACAATATCTCTAAAATTGAGTGGAAAGTTGAAATATTTTAATTATCATAAATATTATGCATGGAACAGCGTTAATAGCTGTTTTATATATAGATATTTTTAGTAGGCAAATGCGTGTTAATCGTAGTTTAACTGAACGCTACGGTTTTGACTAAAACGATACATATATTTACTTATTGTATACCAATATGTATACATTTTATACACTACCTAAATATCTTACAAGTTACACAGCGATTAACTAAAGCCATAATTCAACTCGCAATACCAAATAAATTGAGTGAATATTGAGAGAGAAGACAGAGAGTGAGAGCTGTCGCTAAATATGTGTAGGTATATCGCTAATCCGAAACCCGCGAGAAATAAACAAAACACAAATTAAAAAATATGTAAAAAAAGATAAAAAAAAACAAAAACCTTGCAATTTAAAACATTTGACATTTACGAGACAACCACACATAATATATTTCTAAGAAGTATCCTCAAAACATTATACCATTATGAATATATAACACAACTTTATACAATATACACGCAATTAAACATTCCGCGTTACCTGACGCCAGATTACGTTAACACAGCTATTTAATTTCGAGGGGACTTCCCTGTGCCCCTCCCACATCCGGGGGAGGCCCCGCCCCTGGGCCCCGGGGTGATATGCCGAGTTCGCTTCATGTAATTAATTCTATTCCCTGAAAATCTCCCCTCGACGCACACATGGCAACACCTATCTTTTGTTCGGTGAAGGTATTGTTTTTAAATGTTTCACGACGTATTATAGTAGGTGTGCAAAGCGAGTTTTTAACCTATGACATGGAACAAAAGTTGTTCAGTCTTCAGTGTAGGTATATAGGGGTAGGTTAGGTACCTAAGGTAGCTTGTGAATTTTAACGTTGCGAGGATGTCAAGTTTTTTAAAGTTTTTTTCTAGTTAAATGTCAAAATATAAAAAAAATTGAGTGTATACAAATTTTCTCAAAAATAAATATAACAATACGTTCTTATACGTAATAATATTTAATTTCATTATTTTCTTACAACTTTTAACGATACGCAGAAAATACTACAGTATATATCAATTTTGTTACACCAAAAAAAAATTGTACCCTATCAATTACGTGAGAGAACAGTTAAAACTAACTATATGGACTTAATAACTACCCTCTACCCTCGGCAATAAAAATCGCGTTAGTAGCGATCAAAACTCCCCTCGTCGTATAAAGCGCGCCATAAACCGCACGACCGTACCTTCATTGTTGCTGATTTTTTACTCTTAAATTAATATTTTATATATGGCGACATTTTTTAATATATATATTTCTTGGTTATAATTGAAATTAAATTTAAAATTTTAGTCTGTTATATCAAGTTAAGTGGAGAATCCCTCTTATGGGTGGATATTCTGTGTTTTGCTGAGTGAACGGAGAGAACCTAGTGACCTAGTGACCAACACAAGATATATCAATGCTGTGATTTGTATAGTAAGGTTGGTAAAACACAAATATTTTTATTATTATCATTGCTCTCTGTAGATTAGAGCGGCATATTCAGGCAATTATATTAAAATAAGCAAAAGGTGAGGAACAGACTGCCCATTGCCCATATAAAACACGCTGAGAATAAAACATGAAATAACAAAAGAATATATAATAATTATATTTAATTTTGACTATTAACAATTAAATATAACATAATATATAGTAAGTAGAATGCATTAAACTCAGCCAGGTAAGGTCCCCTACAAAATTTATTTGTAAAATGATCGTCAAACAGCGCTCCCCCGTCTGAAGGGTTGGCAAATAAACCGGAGAGTCCGCACAGTGCGAAATGAACAAAAGTTTTGCCGAATTCGAGAACGTGATACGAATATATTAATAAAATCGATTTTATAACTTTTTCATATATGTACATATGTGTACGTGCGCAATTTGTAATTATGATTTTTTGAATTCTTTTCGGTTTTTTATGGTAATTGAAAATATATTTTTTTATTATTCAGACTGTAACGAAGCTTCCGCCTTTTCCCGCATTTTACTTGACACTAGGTTCCTTCTGCCTGCTCTACTGGGGTACGCAGGTAGTGTGCATAGTGTTGGGTGAAATAGAGCGTGAAATTGAGAATCGACTAATCAATCACTTTGCGACAAGCTGTCGCTTTCTATAAAGCGTGTTGTTCGATTAAATCCATAAATATATAAAACCTACATTTAACAAATGCCTTTACATATTTGAAAAATAGAAAATTGTATTGTTTTGGTTTGTAAAACTCACTACCTTTTCAGAAAAATGTGATAGATATTTAATAATTTCTAAAATAAATGGTTATTGAACACTCCCCGCATTTATTCTAGAAACCAAAAATAAAACAAATTTATCTTATAAATATAGATATTTAAACTTACTTGTGCTTGTGTGAACAGAACCCGTCGTTTGCGTCTCTGCGCTAGAGGGAACTGCATGGGTTTCGCGTCTGGGCCAGCGCACGCGGCCAGACCGCCCATATTGTTCACGTGGCCCATGCCACTCGACGTTGACGTCATTAGTCTGGAAACTAAAATTATGATTTAGTCTTGCTATAGTTGTATAGGTAACCTATGTTAGAAGGATAGTTTTGCTTTGGAAAAAAAGGAGTTCTACTTGTAAGAACTCCTTTGTGACAGAGTAACAAGGACCTACATATATTTATGTATTTCCCTGCATCACTTCATTAACTTATTAAAGTAAACTTTTAAACTAACTACACTGCTTAGAATTTCTACGTCATGGATATTTATTATTTTTATTTATATTATATGTTTATGAATATAAAATGAAATTAGTAAATTTAATTTTCTGAATTCATATTATCACATGCTGTGAAATCTATGAATAACACTATGTTTCACATACTAATACAATAAATAAAGTAAAATATGTTTTAACATAGTAAACTTATACTTCGAATTATAAAATAAATAATTAAATCAGCTTCACGCTGTATCCCGCACACAGCAGGGTAGGCAGAGGGAACCTATTGTTAAGACACTCCGTTCCCCACGTTCTGCCGGATTCTGGAGGATTTCGTGTTGAGTGGCAGAACTCAACGCCACGCTTTGTCTCGGCACCAGAGCTCAGGTAAATATTTCATCTCGAGTGGGGATTGAAACCACAACCAGTCGGTTTTACAGCCAAACTTTGTGCCCTTGAACCACGACTGGCCTCAACTTACTACTACTTTGAATTAATAAACTAATTATTACAAACAGTACGTCCAATTACGTCTTACTCATATAAATTATTGACTACTTAAGAGACTTCAGAAATACTTTGTTGCCAATTACTCTTTCGACGGTTTATTAATTTAAAAGAAATTGATATAAGCCGAATTCCTTTATTATTTTCATGAGACAATTGTTCTTATTAAGACCAACGGCACGTGACATCGTCAAGTCCACGTCATTATTAATGGAACCGAAACATTTTGCCTTGCTTAAACTCAAAAATAATTATTTTAAAAAACATCTGCCTTTAAAACCTATTCTCCATTCTCCGCGAATAAGACAATAAACGTATAATTTAACTGCATAAAAATGTAGCATCACTTAATGTTATAATTACATTGTCACAAACCTACCTCCCTATTATCATTGGTAGAAAAAAAATTAATAACAGCGTTGAAATTAAACTCCTCGCGCTGGCAACATTAAGTGCGCCGCCATGCTTGCATCCGCTAATGACACTAGACGTTGCCGCGAAACGCGGTTTTATTTTAGTTACTTTTCACAGATAAAAAATTGTGGTTTGTTTACTCTATGCGTATATTATCTGTATGATGCGTATTGCGTGCTGACATGTACGACGATCATAAAGAGGGTTAAAAGTGCTTATTTTTATTGTATTCTTTTTATATAATGATGCAATTCTCAAATACCACTCGCTCTACATTTCTAAGTAGATACTATTTGTAACTAATACACCTTTAAGTTTAATGAAATGAGGGTTGCCTAGTCGTAAGTGGAATTCAAAAGCTTCTTACAATTGATTAAAAAGGAAACAAGGAACTATTTAACAAAGATAGTGCTTGTTTGAATCTTTAGGTACTTCTATAGAGGTATATCTACGTATGGTTCTTACGTACTATGGATAAAGATAAAACTTTTCTAAATGACGTGTGCAAACAGACAAATCGAAATCTTGCATTATTTTATTGTAACGTCGGCAGTCGCGAACGCACGGCAATATTCCACACATTATGCTCCATCGAATTCACCGCTCATTCTATTTACACAACACTCCAGCATCGAAAAGGGTCTTTCAATAAAATATAACTCCCTATTCTGTCTTACGTTGCCATTGTCCGACCTCCGTGTGTTTTGGCTGCATTATACGATATCGTTGCTTTGCATCGACAAAAAAAAATTAAGCTGGTCTATGCTCGTTCAGAACTCCTTTGTGGAAATGTCAATGAGCCACCGGACATTTTGTTATCGCGTTTTAAATCTTTATGATGGAGTTCTAATTGAAATGTTTAGTTGTTAACGTTTATAGTTATACTAAATTGTTTTTTAATACACAAGAGCCCTTCACAAATGTTTAAATAAAATTTGACAGAATTGGCGGTAATCAAACGAAGCTTAAGAATTTAAACCCTTCAATAGATATCTATTTATAAGTATCTTTTTTATTTTTATCTACGCAAACTTGTTTTTGAAACTCAAAAAAAAAGAGGCAATAACGTTAGAGGCTGAACTTTACTTCTTTAAAGTTATAAACAAAATTAAAACAACTGGGCAACGACGGTGCTAAAATTATATTGTATAGATTTTATAAATAATAAATAGAGTTTATTTGTAGTAATCTAGACAATTTAAAATTATGAAAAAGCTAATTTTCTTTTCTAAGTGTTGGTTCGAAGCATGAAATTTGCTATATCAATAGTTTGGGTTTTGCCTATTCCAAGATTACAGCCCCTCCGAGTGCGTTTGATGACCGCTCAACTGGCGTGAAATTGAGGCGCGAGGGTCACTCACAGCTGACGGTTCTGGACGTAATTAACTGGTCGAGAATTTTTAATGGAACCTATTGATTCAATTTTGTATAGAAAAATATAAAAAGTTGATGATTCTAATAGTTCTGCATTCCGCCAATACGACGCTGAGATGTGTTTAAATATAAAAATAAAATGTGTATTATATATTAATTATCTTTTTTAGCTTGACGATGTAATTTAAGTAACTGTACTGTGGTAGGCAGGGAGCCTGCACACGTAATATTAAAACACTCCGTTCTCCATTAAGATACTTTCGTTTCCCAATATCCGCCGAATTCTTAAGGCGTATGTAGTAGCAGAAATCAACACCGTGCTTTGCCTCATTAGCAGAACGGGGAAATTAAAATATCAAATATTTTTCCTTCCGAATGGGAATCAAAACGAAAACCGTCGCGCCTACAGTCGCAGACTTCTGCCCCTGCACCACGACAGCCTTTAATGTGTATTACATTTTATTATAGTATATAAAATAAACAAAATATTACCAAAATTTATATATGTACAGACTTGAAATATCCCTAAAAATAAGTTGTAACGCCGACGGAGTGCAGTTGAGTTTGTAGAGCGATATTCTGAGTGTCCGCCATAGAGGCAGTTTCACTTGTATTTTTACATATGAATGTTTTCCTCTTTGGTTAAAAGTGTGACGTTGGGTCTACCATTTAATAATATTATTATTAAGTAGAAAGACTAAAACAGATTAATATTTATTTTATTAGATTTTTTTTTATATTCAGGTTTTATACAAAAATTTAGGATTGCCTACTTTCCGCTGATTTCTTGAGGTATTGTGTGTTTAGTGGCGAACCTCTACGCAGCCTTTTGCCTTACTACCAGAGCGAAGAATTGGAAATATTATATATTCCATTCCCCCTAGTGGGAATCGCACCCACAGGCGTCGCGTTACATTCGCTTACTTGTGCCCTTACGCCACGATAGCTAGGAATTTTATTAGATTTTACTTGATTATCTTACAAAATCTTGCTTATCACTGCTTGATTCTTTTTGGATGCCTATAAGCAGAGAATAAGTACTTGAAGATTATGCCTATTAGATTACCTAGAGAAGTTATAATAAAATGGTAAAACACAGGGGCCGGTCGTGGCGCAGGTCTATGGTTTATTCGAGCTGAGAAAAAAGATAAGTTTCTTAGTCAGCGCAATTAAAGATATGATATAATATACAAACAAATTTAAACATTAAACTTTTGTATGAAAGTCGCCGCAATATCAAAACCTTTACGACGCGACCCGATTCACATTTAGAAAGATTGGCTCGAAATAAAAAATCAAATAATATAATAATAAATACCTACAATCAAATAAAGGAAAACAACTGAAAAGTGAGAATTAATAGACATTTCATAGTAAAAAATCATCACAAGCGTATATTTAAGTAGTTAAGCTTACACACCCGCAAACTTAAGTTTGTCAACTCTCTCCTCTCTGGTTTGTCAAGTTCAAAGATTACTTAGAATCCTGAAATTGTGGCGGAACCCTCACCCTCACGAGTCTGACTCGTTCTTCATCGGTTTTTTTTTACTTTCGCACGATTTCCCACATGACAGAGACTTAAGTGCCTAGACAGTCTGTGCTCCGCATCCCGCCCCGATCGAGACATTCCGTGTTGAGTGGGAAATCTTGCGAAAGCAGTTAAATCAAAATAATTTATACCTTTGAATGGGGATTGAACCCACAATCAGGATGTTTATAGGTAGATACCCACTGCGCTACAAGTCCTAATATTTATATAGATATATAATGCACAGTTAGCTACGGTCTAACATCGTTGCAAGATCATGGTGATCGCCTGAACTAATATTTACACTCATCTAATGGATTCGCGAGACCCCCTTACTTTACACGCGTTCTAAACTATATGAAATTCTAAATTTAAAGAAAAATGTACTGTCTATATATTTAATTGATTTATTGTTTATTACTGACATTTAATTTTTTTTCTATTATAAATATAAATCTCAAAATTTTTTCAAAATGTTCACTTAAGTCTTTATTTGAATTCACGTTTACTATTTATTGTTAAACAAAGAAAGTATATTGTGATTTTGTATAATGATTTATTTTAACAAAAAAAAAGTAAAACTAGTGCCAGGGTTTGTCATTCTGGAAAGAATAATACTAAGCGGTCAATAAAAGAATAGGTATGTTATAGATGATTTGTTAATAAATTAACTAACTAACTTTTAAAGCTATGGATCAATCTTCATTCTAAAAAAGTATAATATTTCTATTACTTTAGGTTGTCTTAGACAAACGCGGCACTAAATTTTGCTTGCCCCGCACAATGTCTCCAAATTGAATAGAAAGTGAAAACAGCATGTCTCAACAACAGATTCTCACTTCCCACCAAATAATTTAAACAGATACCAAAAAAAAATTCAAAACGCTGAGCACAAATGACTAAATATCCCAAAAATAACAGTTGCCATGTAAAAAAATCATGTCACCCAATAATATTTATCTAGCGAATGCGTTCCGATCAAACGCTATCATCCCGACGTTGCGACGGGGGAGACTGAAACACAATACTGCTATTATTTCCCATGTTTATTCACGCACAATTTGCCAACTCAGTTTGTTCAGTGTGGCCACATTCTATGGGCCCATCACATAGAATTTCACATTCTATTTTAATACGATTAAAAGTTTCATATTAAAATTATTGTTGGCCAAAATAAATATTTGCTCTCGTTTAGATATGTATGTATTAATTGAACTGTTTTATTGATGGAATTGTAAAAATAATGATGTGTTGTGGTTAAATTTGTATTGGAGCTTCGAGCACTTGAATAGGACTCTTATTAAAAAAATATTATCGTGTATCGTATATAATTTATACACAATATTAGGTATATGTAGGAATGTATTGTTTCATATTAACATTACTCAAATTGTAACATTGTTATAATTCTTTCAACCCGAATTTGTTACCGTATTGCATTTCGTTATTGCTATCCTAAAATGAGCTAGACAACAAAATTAAAATAACTAATAAGTATCGAATACGAATATATCTCGCACAAACATTAGTTTCGAAAGTCCACAAATTAAATGCAACAAAACATGAAAGTGTATTAGGAAATGGAACGGCAAACACCGTCGGGTATTCCCCCAGCTCAACAGAAAGGAAGACAAACTAGATAGTTTGTCTTCCTTTCTGCTGCCCCTGACGTCCACACTCCGTGGACCACTTGCATTAGACGCGCTACATCCGACTAAGTGTGTCAGAAGTCCCTCGCCAATTTTAATTTCCACTGACCGTGCCTTTGACGTTTCTAACGCAGCCGCAGGTATCGTTCACATGATTAATGATTTTTTTTTCTCTCTCATAAAAACACGATACGATAACATCGCCCATTAAAACGTGAAAGCTGAAATGTTTTAGGAAAAAAATATTTTCGTTTCGATTCAACGTGCATTCGATGTTATTTCGAGGTACGTTTATTAATCTGTTTGTTTGTTTCGTTGGAATTTTGTTGCTGGATCTGTGTGTTATTTTTGTTTTTTTTTTTATTCTTTTTTATCATTGCAGTCTTTGTCCGTGGCGCAATTGATAGAAGCTTGACAAGCTTCAATAATTGGAAATCGAAATCAAATTTTGATAAAAATAAAATATTCATTATAAAAATTTCCGAACTTGTGTTTTTCACAAAACGCAGCTATCCAATTTCATCTACATATCTCACAAAAAAGCTGGAGATACGTAGAGAAAATTAAAACATTGAAAAAAAAAACGGAGAACATTGACACACATAACGCAATCTACGTCAAATTTATAACGAGGTGTCATTTTGAAATACGATACAGAACGCTTCAAGTATTTATTATTTATCTATCCATAAATATTTCACCTTGCATTCGTATACTGAATTTTACTCCGCCGTCGCTGCATGCTATTTGCGGACGTGAGACCTCTTGTTTACACAGCCAAGACTCTAGTGGTGGACAAACAGAGGACCGATCGTCCGGAATTGCTTATTTTGTCTACCTACAACTAACTCCCTTTCACTGCACAGGTACGGGTACCGCTGGGCAGTACGCTTTCGACCACTGTTATTTTTTCTAGTGTAATAATTTGGTATACGGTATTCGAGTGCATGTTTTTGTGATAAACTGAAGTCTACCGTTTTAATCTTCTTAGTTAATCTTTGAGTATGATTGCATGTGCATTTACACGGTTAGTTAATCTGTTAAGGTTGCATTAATGTTTACTCTTTTTTATTTTTAAACGTTTTCCGCACTTTGTAGCGCAATTAAAGAAGAGAGATCGTAACAATATTTTAAATTTATTTAAGCTAGAAACTTTAAGTTCCTTCAAGATATCTAAAAGCCGTCGCGGCTTAAACACGCTGTCGTGTTTTTATTGGGTTCGATTGCCATTCGAAGGAATACATTATTTTCATTTCCTTACTCTGGTAATAAGACAAAGCGTGGCAATTAATTCCATCACTCAACACGTGATGTCTCGAAAATTGGGTAGAAATTGTGAAACAGGAACTTAACGCTATGTTCCCTTCGCCTAACCTGCTATCGCACATAACAGGTTAGGTCACATCGAAACGCTAAAACCTTTATGTATTACAGTTAGGTACAATCTTGCATGCATCATAAAGTTTTCAACGTTGGCATATAAATTGAGTGGATTACATTGAATTAACAAGGATTTGAACATTAAATTAATTTGATTAAGAATGTAATTAATTATTTTTTAATAATACTTAACTAAAAATAATTTAAAACAATGAAATTAATTAATCTACAACCTCAACCTAATTTCGTATTGAAACATTCAGTAGAATGAAAATACAATTGTCACAAGGAGAACCAAAGACAATAGCTAGTTAAAAAGTTTTTTTTTTCAATTCTAACGTAAACTCAACGTGCTCCGCGCAGACAGAGTTCAAGAGACAACGGCTCATTAATGAGCGATGTGCAAACAATAACATCTTTAAGTTCAAGCACCACTGCCTACTGATCGTACACGTACAGTGTACACAGTGTGTTAAATAATATTAATTTTTCAAGGAAGCAAGATTTTTTTTATGTTTTAGTTTTGGTTTCACGCTGTAGGGAACCTGGGAGCTTAGTTTTAAGATACTCGGTTCCCACTCAGACACTTAGTTCCCCACTTTACGCAGAATTTTGTTTTTAAATAGAAAATGAAACTTTAACTTTAAATAGAATTAGATTTAAGACAGAAAATAAATGTAGCAGACACGTTATGTATACTTATTGCGCAAAAAACAAGATAACAATTTTTTTATATATTTTCAACGCCAACAAGTTAATGATAAATTTATTATACCAAATAAGCCACAAATTTAAAAAAAATAATTGAAACCCTATATTTTCTCGCTATTATCTACACTTCCTAGGGTTTCCGCCCGCAAACTTAATTTTGTCAACTTTTCTTCAATGTTGAAATTGATACGGAGCCCTCGATGGACAAGTCAGATTTACATTTGCTCGGTTTTTTATTTATTCATAGCATAGTAATAAATATAACTAACATTCTCATTTCTCTGAAAACGATAAGTAAAATCTTAACTTATTTTTTTATAATCATAATTGTTCTCATTTTGAATTATTATTATGAGCAAAATAATAATATTCGAAACAAAGCGCTAATAATAATTCTGTGCTCTATCATTTTAACTTTCTCTATGACTCCGGTTTTGGAATTCAGATTAAGTTTCTTGATTTGTATTGTCTATTGAGTGGATGGCGGGTCAGCGCCATCTTGAATGGAGTGCACTTTCAGAATTAGTTGGCAAGGAATAATGAATTTGCTTCACGATACGGCAATCAAATGTCGATAGATGATTTTTAAAGACGTTATTTGTTATTTTTTTGTTAAGATGTCCATTTTGCGGTGAAAAAGTCGAAGGTTTTTATTTTTGTTGTATAATTTTATTTATTTTCCTGTGGGTGAGTCACATTTCTGTTTTATATTGATATTTAATCATTTGAGCTACTTGTATTTCTTTTATTTTCATGTTTTTGCAGATTTTACAGGTACATATTGACGCATTTATTGTTTGTCGACATTAAAAACAAGGGAATAATAATAACTGAACATTTCAATTGTTATTACAAAATTGCAGTATTTCTTTTGCAATAGAGTCATGTACAGAAGAGTTCTTGTAAATTCGTATGAATGAGTGTTTCTACATTGTTTTTTCACACTAAAGGAAAATCTTACACCAGAACCTTACAATACGCTACCACATTCCTATCTAATAACTAATACATCCACATACCAAATTAGAACAAACTTATCATATAATAACAAATAAAGGCCTGGTCCCAAACGGTAGCCTCCCACTACCCAGGGCAATGTAAACACGGTACGATCGGCTTCTTACGCACCTGTGCAACTAATGTAGCTCCAATATCATATTACATCGCTTAGTGAATGTGCGATGAAATCAATACTTGGGTATGCGTGATCAAAGTCAAGTGTGGGTCAAAAGTTTTTTTTTTTTGGTTGTTTTGACTAATTGTACTAGGGTAATAAAAATAAATGCTATATCTCGCATGCAGCAGGATAGGATCAGAGGGATCGAACCCACAACCGTCGCATTGCAGTCACACCCTCTGCGCCACGACGGCCCACGATACTACGGTAATAAGTTCTTTTTATATACACGATTAAATAAAAAAATAGGTGGTGTTGTATCTCGGATATAATAGGGTTGGCCGCTGCCAACCTTTGTCCGGAGCCTAGTGTTAAGACACTCCATACTCCTCGGAACGCCCAATTCTTGATACCGAATGAGAAAAATAAAATAATTAATTCCCATTTTTATCCCTCAATGGTGAGAACCATTGAAAATATGTCATCTACTTTTAACATTCAGCGCATTTAGGAAATTTATGACTTCATGCATAGCTACGAATTAATTTGAATCTCGAAACTCGAGGACATGTTTATATTTAAAATATTTTCTTCACCACGGCCTAACTCAACAGACTAACACACAATTTTTCTATAATGGAGAGAAGAAAAAAAATCAAAGGGATAATTTATTGCTGGCCTACTAGTAGTAGGCGATAAATGAAAATTGTAAAAAATTTACACTAGGTCATAGAGATCGTAGAGACAATTGATTTTTTCCTATAAAATGCTATAATCAGGCTAATAAAGGCCGTCGTGGTGCCGCAGAACAGTTTCTGAACTTACTAAAACGTAAGAACGTATCAACGAAAACGAAGCGGCTGTGGGTTCGATTTCCATTCAGAGTATTAAAAAAAATCATTTCCTCGCACTAGTGACAAGATCAAGCAAGGCGTCAAATTCTGCCATCAATGAAGGGAACGAAGTCTCTACACTACGTTCCCTTTGCCTACTCTGCTAGATACGAGGACCAGAAATCATCAAAAATTTTATGAAACTACAGTAAACATCTTAAACACCAAAAAATTATCACAAATAGTTTTCTAAGTAAAACATTAACTTTATATTTTAAAAGGCAAATCACACAGACGTGCCGGATTATACAGTACAGTGTAAAGTTACTAAGCGTCGCCGACGGCGGAGAGGCACGCCGTCGTCGCACGCATGCACTGCTTTTTTACGTTTAATGTTTAAGGCTAATGGTGTTGACTCATCAAGCCTAATCTTGTAATTTGAGATATTTATTTTTATATATATGACCTATCTCATTTGAATGTAAGTTGCTACTGGATTTAAATGTGTGGTAATTTTTTAAGTATATTGTAAGTGTATTTTTGACGTCTCGTCACGTAATTATGTTGTTTTTAAATTGGTTTAATCAAATGCTAAATATATTTTGATGATCTCATGAACTATTTTTTTAAAAATAAGGTAACAGAACACACGCTAGTAAAAAAATATTTTCAAACTAAGGTTGTATTGTACTGAACTACTCATTTAGCTTTTTCAGTCAAATGAAGTTACTTTTAAAGTATAAAATATATTGGAGAGAAATGTATCCCTATCACTAAGCTGTGTCTAAATACATATCAAATAATGTATGGGTACCGCGGGCGAAACGCAATTATATAAATATCTAGGTCCTCACTATTTAGGTACATTATGATATTTTCCCATTATCTTTTTATTAAACTAACACAAAATATATGATGATAGAATTCGTTCAGCCCAAATATTAATTGTCATTTACGATAATTGCTGAAAATTAAAATCGTAAATAATTTAAATTATAAACTGAAGTGCTTTTAACATTAACTCCGAAATATCATTCGTTTTAAATGAATGAAGTATCTAATAAGGAAGATTAAAGAGCAACATGTATATGAAACCTCATTTCAGGAATTAACTAATAACATGGCTACAGTTTCACGACTCTTTAATTGTAATAGGCGAGCTTGATGCGCGCGCATTTATTGACGCGGACCGCCATTTTGAGTGGGAGTGGAGAATTACTCGCTATTTTATATGTTTACAATTTGCTTTCTTTTAGTTTTATAGTCTGTAGCTGTAATATGTATTTACATATTATGACTACAGACTATAAAACTTCAGAAATTAAAAAAATGATTATTAAAATTATAAATCTATTGTTAAACTTATTGTATGTATTAATACCTACGAAATAAGAAATATTTTTTACAAACGTAAACTTAATAACACTAAATAAACAACGTATTTCCATAATACTTTAATAATGGATGGAAAATATTTTAATGTAGTCTGAATTTATGTATTTGATATAGGTACATAATCTCTTAATTATAAATCACATTATGTAATACTGTGTATGTATGTAGTGATTATATCCGACTGAAAATTAATGAAGGCTTTGTTACGAGCTCCTAACGTATTTTTTCTATTATTCCTCTTTATTTATATTGAAGAGATAAGTGTAATCTTATTAAAACTTTACCATTAGGCTACCCCCTCCATTGCTAATATCAAATTTACAATATTGTTAGCGAACTCGTGTAAAAGAGAGTAGATTTAGGTGTAAATAATTATAAAAGCAGTGGAACTGTGTCAATCGGGGGACAGTTGCGTGTAAGTGACGGTCCCTATTGGAAGGCAACTAGTGTGAAGTATTGTTAGTAGGTGATACATATCACCTCTTGCAATTACGTGGTATCCCTTTCCAAATAGTTTAAAAACATATTGACGATGTGTGTATTTATCGTGTATTTTAAAAACCTATAACCGCTTCCGATTTCTAACAATATAATATTAAAATATTAAGAAATATAATAAAACCGCCGACTCACTGGCAAACCTGGGGTCGTTCGAGGCTGGATACCAGCTAGCGCCTCGCATGTCGCCATAGTGGGGCAGGTCCGCAGGGGCGCAGCCGTAGCCCTGGACCGGCGCGCCACCGTACAACGGCACCGCGTAGGGGTTAGCCGCCATGCCGCAAGATGCAGCAGGCCCGAGAGGTGAGTTTATACTGCTCCCCGAGGAATTTGACCTGGAATAAAAAAATCTATAAGAAATTGTGTTGTCGGTACTCAAGTTTTTCTATTAAAACGTGGTGTGCATTAAATGAAACTAGTCTTGTAATGCATTTAGTACTTGATAGATTTTTGAACACCACGTTTCAAACTTCACATTAGTATGGAAAAATAGAGCACATTGGGTAGTGTAAGTTATTTTCGTTTAAGAAGAATTAAATAAGCATTTCTTCTTAATAATAAGTACTTTGATTTTCACGATTATTACACATTTTAAATGAAACTATTTTAACTGAATTAATCGCGTATATTTTGTCCGTGGTCACGGACTAAATGTTCGAAACGTCCGATTTCCAAAAATATATAAAAATACAAAATATACGCGATTAATCCGGTTAAAATAGTTTCATTTAAAATTTGTTCTTTATTTCTAAATAATAATAAAAAATACACATATTATAATTGTATTACGAAAATTTCAATTTTAATGACCCTATTGTAATCTTTATATCTGCTAATAATTAAATACTTTTCCTTTCCGTTTTCATTTTTAATTTAAAAAAAAATCAGCTTCACGCTGTATCCCGCCCACAGCAGAGTAGGCAGAGGGAACCTAGTGTTAAGACACTCCCTTCCCCACTTTCTGTGGGAATCATTTGTAATTTAACTTGTGATATATATATTTTATTATAATTGTAACCTATTTTTTTTTATTTATTTTGGGGCACACTTCTGTAATTAGGTAATACTTGTATGAGAACCAGTACGATACGCAAGTTCTCTTATTCCTACCTATTAAAACTTACATTGCATTGTTAATGAGTCAAACAAAAAAAATAAAGAATGTTAATAGGTAAAGACTCATATTCCTAGCGTGTTATTAAATTTATATATAAAATTAAAAATAAATCTTTATACTGTAAAACAAAGATAAGCAAAATTAATTTATTGACTAGCCAAAATCCCCTTCACAAAATAAGTAACTGTAATTTATGAACTAAAACCTCCCATTCATGATGTAAAAAAATAATTACTGTTTGTCAGTATTAAATTTGTGAATAACTGTGACCCAAATCTGCCACACGCATTACCGTTACTGTCATGGCGCCAACTCGTCACTTCCGAACAAAGCCCAGCTTATCTGCCTAATCCCTATTTACACAATTTAATCTTCTACCCTATCTCGATTCCAGTCAAATGTTTTCCTAAATAATTCTCGCACGATTTTAGGCTCTACGTATCGCTACATAGAATTTTTCCGAACTGTGAAACGCCCCACGCCATTTTGTTTGGTTTGACAAATTGAGTTTTGACAGGGCGGGAAATTATGACGTTTAGTTTGGGCCGTGTTAATTGGTGATAATTTAGTTATGAATTGCCTTGTTTTCTTTTAATTGTGCGCGGTTTTAGCGATGTTGTAATTTAATTAGACACTCAATGTAGAGTTACTTAGTAGAAAAAAGACAAAAGTTTAAGCTATAAAATGATATTAAGTTGCGCTTTACATCATATCTATTATTTCAAAAAAGCAATAAGCTTTATATATTAATCACGTAAGTACTATATACAAGTATAAACTAGATAGATTTGTTGTCTAAATGCTTACTCTTAATTAAAGAAAACATTTCGAAAGCTTCAACTGTTAGACTTTTTGTAATCATGAAGAGTTATAGTATCAACAGAAATAGCAAAATATTACTTTTTATAAGTATCTTTATGTTAGTATTAATATTTACAATTTATAAGAAGCATAAGTCAATAAAATCTTTTAGGAAAAGATTTTATGATATATAGAATTTTCCGCTATAATAAATAAAAATATATAAAATAACAAATATTCACATAAAATTAAGATGGAGTCGCAATATTTTCAAAACCTCCAATTTTTGTTTGCCCAAATGTAAATTGACAAAGTAAACAGACAGGCGCGAGTCCGTCACCACTTGTAGTGTCAACACTCGACCACATGTTGTTACGCAAAACGTCTTAAACATTAAAATAGCATATTTTACTTTCGCTATATGCCTTTTAAATAATACCTAAAGATAGTTTTGTCTGACAAAAGTAAATATATATTTTTAATCTACTGTTTGTTTTATCTGTGTTATGGTGTTGTTTAATTTGTGACTAATTAGAATTGTTGTGTTATTTTAGTTACAAGGCTATTTGAAATAACTGTTTTCAGATATAAGTAATAGATAGATAGTAAGAGATAGATACTTTAAGCTAAGTTTCTAAGCCGTCGTGGCACAGGGGCACAAACGTGAGACAGTAAACACTCAATTGTGTGTTTGATTCCCATTTGGGGGAAAGAATTATTTTCATTGTTGAGTTCCAACACCTAACAAATAATATCGCAAAGTATTTAAATTATTTTAATGATTAACGTATGAAGCCAGTCGTGGCACAGGAGCACAAGCGTGTGAATGTGAACGTGCGATAGGTTATGGATTCGATTCCCACTCGAAGCCATTAAATATTTAACATTTTTATTTCTTCGAGGCAAAACGTAATGCCTCCAAAATTCGACGGAAAATGGAGAACGGAGTGTCATTAACACCAGGTTTCCTCTGTTGAAGCTACTGTATGCGGAATTCAACATGGACCTTAAAAAACGTATAAAAGAAGCAATATAAGTATATAATAAGTAGATATTTATTATAATCTTTCACAATCAATCACAGATTCATTACTTCAATAATTTAAAGGTAAAGTATTGCAATTAAAGATAAATTATTATTCTATTCACGAGTACTAAGTAGAATTCTATTCAAGAATATCTACCTACTATAATTATTATGTCAACGTATGGAATTATTATAATAATATTGGAATGTTAGGAATATATTATTATTTACTATTAATTGTAACATTACTGGCTCAGCGGTGCAGTGTTTGATTTTTCATGCAACGGTTGTGGGTTTAATGAGTATTCTCCAATCGGAAATATACTAAAATTTTAATTTCTAAACTAGAAGGATATAAAGAGGGAACTCTTTATACCCTGCTATGTGCGTGATATAGCGTGAAGCTAAAAAAATCTCCGGACAAAAATATTTGTAACGCTACGCATTACGCTAAATACCAAAGCAAAAGTACCTTAGCTTCATGCTGTATCCCTATCAGGGTAGTCAGACAGAACGGAGCGCCAAACGCTACGGTCTCTGCATACATCTTTCGCCTCGTCCACTGTCATTAACCTCTTCATACATGCCCTCCGGGGGTCATGCTGTTTACGCGACCTTTCTTCAGTATCTTTGATACTGTGTTTTCGAAGGTCAACCGAGGTCTCTCCCTACCTCTCTTACCGCTCACTTTTCTATGATAAAACTTTTTTGCCATTCTTTCATCACTCATTCGTATTTCATATTCATATCCTACGACGAGATCGCATCTCTACGGCATTCATCTCTCTTTCATTCTTCTTCTGTAATACCCACGTTTCGCTGCCTTTCCACATACATCTCGTTTCTTTCATCTATTTAATACCTAAGCAAATAGACAATAATTATAGACTTACATCTTTCGAACCAAAATTATACTAAAATACTAAAAAGGCTATTTATTTCGAGATGCTTTCTCAGATATAGATACCTAATGTTTTTTTAGCATCACATTGTATCCCAAACAGCAGAGTAGGCAGAAAGAACCCTGGAACCAAGATCATTAAGAGACTTCCACATTGAGTGATGATTGGCTGAACTTGACGCCGCGCTTTGTCTCGTTAGCCAAGAGAGGACATGAAAATATGTTCCTCGAGTAGAAATCGTACCCACAACCTGTTGCGTTGACCGTAAAAAAATTAAGACACTGCTATCCTAGTAAATATTCTTCCATAAACCATATCTATCCAAGGATACAACTACAAACCCAATTTACACTAAGAATGCAGACATCAAATGACATCACATCTCAATTTAATAAATCCAATAAACTTTAAACAGGATACGCGGTGCATTACACTTGTCTGTCAACATTTATTATGTTTTTTTAAATACGCATTTATAAAATATTTACATACTAGTTTTTCGCCGGCGTTTTTCTTTTTACATTAAACTGACATAAAATAAGATACAACCCAACAACCACATTCTACGGTCTACTTTCTGCCCAATTTTCGAGACATTGCGACTTGAGTGGATGAAATTAACGTCACGTTTTATATCACCGGAGGTAGGTAAAGAAAATATGTAATTCCTATATATTATAAGAACGCTGTGGCATATCATAAGTATTTCCAGTAAAATGACACTGCTATATAATATTCGCAGGCAAACTAATGCCTTGAATTCATTCAAATGACGATAACTTTTTTTTTAATAAACCGATTTT
>DWAO01001274.1:0-19723 GCA_018230605.1 Heliconius congener
TGTATGTATGTATGTATGTGTGTATGTATGTATGTATGTATGTATGTATGTATGTTTATAGTCTGATGTGGAAGTGCTACGTTGAGTTCCGTGGTCCAATTGGGTCAAAAAATTAAAATGAAAAAAATATTTTTAGCTTGACGCTGTATCTCGCACATAACAGGTTAGGCGAAAGGAACTTTCTATTAAGACACTCGTTGAGTTGTAGAACTCAACGTCACGACACCACCAGAGCGAGGAAAATGATTGATGGCCTTGAGAATTCCATATGGAGCTAGACAAACTGTTATCTCTGTTATGTGATGTTCAGGTCAATAAATGCAAAATTATACTTTTAAATACTCACACAATTTCGAAAATTATACTAAATTTAAAAAGAACCCCGACCTCCAAACAAAAGTATCGACGATTATATTGATTGAGGCCGGTTATGGCGCAGGGGCACAAAGTAAAACTGTAAAATCGACTGGTTGTGGGTTCGATCCCCACTCGAGGAAGTGTAATATTTATTTACATTTATATTTTTATTTTTTCGCTCTGGTGCCGAGGCAAAGCGCGGCATTGAGTTCCGCCACTCAGTACGCAATGCCTCCAGAATTCGTCGGAAATTGGGCAAACGGAGTGTCTTAACACTAGGTTCCCTCTGCCTACCCTGTGCGGGATACAGCGGGATGAAGCTGATAAAAAAAAAAACTATTAAGTAAATAACAGAAGCAAACGAGACCAAATAAAAAAAATAGTGACAATGAAAAATAGGCGAAAAAATTAAGATCTGGTACAATACCCCTAAAGCTATCAAGACAAGAGTCTAAGAAATATTGAAGCAGAAAATAATTTGCAAAGCCAAGCTTAAGAGGTTCAGTCAAGCAAATTGAGTTCAAATTGTTATCTAAGGTATCTAAAACACTCCACCGAGCCGTTGAACTACTCAGATCTACAAACGTACAATTCCGAACTTGAAACACGTTAGAATTTTACCTAGACTTCCTTTATATCTATAACTAACATTTGCCTGCGATTTGTCCCCGTTTATTTTCTAATACGTTTTATTTTATTTTAATTACATTTAAAATATTAACAAAATTACATAGTCGTGGTGCAGGGACACATGTATGCAAAACTAGGTTCCTAGGGTTCCTGAGCCTTACTTGCTATGTACAACCCTTAGTCCAGCAGTTATTATAGGATCAGCACATCCTATGACGGTTGTAAAACTATCCAATTGTGATGCCAATTATACATTAACGCTTGCTTATACTGTTTAAGCTAAAACAATCTAACGAAATCCTAAATGGTTCTACTATTACCGCCTTCAAAGTGGGTTTTAAAAATGAATTTATATCAATTCTAAACTGGTCGAGATTATATAGCCATGTATACCAGATAAAAGTATATTTTTTATGGCTTTAAATTGTGTAGTAATGAGGTTATCATGCGCGATTTTTACCGACTCCAACAAATTTCTACCAATCAAAACGCAGTATTACGATTGCTATAAATTCTAAAAACAATCTTGGCAATAACGTTTTAACACATCACGACATCGCATTAAAGCTTAGAATGAGACCGGATTTGAATGTGCACCTCTTAAATTTACAAGAATGCTGTTAGTTTCTCTGTCTATCGAAAAATTGCACATTAAAATTCTATTATAAGCAATTTTCTCACACCTACGTTAATACTATTAGAGAAAAAAATGGGGAACAGAGTGTCTCAACACTAGATTGTCTATGTCTACCTTGTTATAATATAAAATATACCTTCATAATATAATATGATGACCAAAAAATTATGTGAAATTATAAACATAATAACAATTAGATTACACCGACTTTAGACAAACTCCCATATCATAATTCATGCTTTACTCAAAAAGTCTTATCTTGGGCGCCCCAAATATTAAAACACAACATTTCATTGAACTTTCACTAACAAATGTTTCAACGTTTCAAAAGTTTATTTCAAATTAAAAACTTCTAAACTAATTTTAAATGTATTTTTAATTCTATTTTTCAATTGCATGATTTCACTCCAGAGATTACTTAGTGTCAAGACACGCCCGCCATTTTTCACTTTCCACCTGAATTCGAGATGTTGCGTTTTGAGGCGATGAAACTTAATAAATATCAAAATGTAATATCAGCTTCACGCTGTATCCCGCATACAGCAGAGTAGGCAGAGGAAACCTAGTGTTAAGACATTCCGTTTCCAACGTTCGGCTGAATTCTGGACGTATTGCGTGTTGAGTGGCGAAACTCGACGCCGCGCTGTGCCTAAACACCAGAGCAAAGAAATGAAAATATAAATGTAAATAAATATTTAATTTCCTCGAGTGGGGATCGAACCCAGAACAATTCGTTTTTACAGTCGCACTTTGTGCCCCTGCGCCACGACTGGCCTCATCGTAAAATTTAATACTGCGCTTTTGAAATTCCTAAGTGGAAATCAAATCCACAACCATAGCTTAAGACGAACCACTGCCGCTACGATAATCTTAACTAATGACCAAGGAAATACATCTCATAACTAATCGGTACAAGCAAAAGTGCCTTTTATTTTTCTCAACAAGTAAACAAGACTGCCTTTCATACTTACTCGAATATTCGAATTAATTCAAGTGTACACGGCGGATGATGAATCGGTAACGCAGGTGTTTTTAACGGTGATTAATTGTTAGGTATGTACCACCGCCGTCTTTGAGACACGTGATTCTGTTATTTATTTATTTGTTTAATAATTCTAATTAATTTTATGCGCGTGTGAATTGTGCCAGGTGTGGATAAAAATTTTATAAATTATGCCGTTTCCCTTATATAGCAGGATAGGCAGATAGTACCAAGTATTAAAACACTCCACTCTTTGCGTATTGAGCGGTGGAACTCAATGCCGTGTTTTGTCAACCAAAGCGTCAAATGAAAATAACTTAAGTATGATCATAACCGCGAGTGAGGAAAGACAGTTGCGGATGAAATCGGGTTACCTTCGACTTCATCATCGTCACCAACACCGTCTCCCTCTCTGTTTTCATCATCGACATCTTCGCCCTCTTCATTATCGTCTCCGTCTTCGACGTCACAGAAATTCGACATTCACTGCTAGACACAGACTTTACGAAAACATAACTAAATCTATCCTAAGCTCAACGATTAAAGTAAAAATAGTACAAAATGATTCATTGCCTTTCGCCATCAAAGTTTTACGATATTTTTAACAAATAAATCAAAATAATTTTACAATATTATTCTCTAACTTCGGTAAAGGGATCATTTCTTTATCCCAGAATCGAATATGACACATCACATTAAATATAGGTGACACAATTATACATATTATGTCATATATATATATATATATATATATATGACATAAATATATATATGGCACCAAGGCAAAAAGCCATTTAACACGCTATGCCTCTAAAAATTCGCTGGAAATTGTGGAGCGGAGTGTCTGTTCGTGAGGAACCTACCCTGTGTAAAATAAAACGCCGTATTTTATATAGATATATGACACATGTACGTAAAACTAAAATTTGAACCTACAACCTACTTTTTTGTTTAGACACGTCCCATCTTTGCCCCATGTCGTCACTATACAAGCGTCTATTATTCATGGACCTTCGGGAATTTCATAGCACTTTTTATCCACCGACGGCGAAATGGGAGTTGTTTGAGCGGTGGATAAATAAAGTAGCATGTTTATGATACTGTTTCGCTATGAGCGTACATTGTAATTTATTGTAGACGAAATTTGTTGGAAAAGGTTTTTTGTTGTATAAGTGTTGCTTCTAAAATTTGTAAAGTTTTCTATGTTCACTCTCTTTCCCGAATAAAAAAAAACCGAAGCCTTTAAAGGGTCACTTTGTTTGTCCGTCTGTTATTTATCTCAAAATTACATGGATGTATCAAGCTGAAGTTATAGCACATATTTAGTTCAATAGTTCCTTGAAGCACAGAAAAAATCAAGCTAAATCAACGCAATCAAAAGATACGAACATTTATAAATTTGGCGCATAACGAGAACTTAACATACAAATAAAGGAGAAAGTCTGAAAAGTGAAAATTTAATCTGAAAAATGAAAAGTATTTAATTAAAAATCATATTAAACTTATATTTGTAATTCATTTCATACAATATGAGTGCATATGCCTGCAAATTTAAGTTTGTAAATTTTTATAACTTAGGTACTTCAAGTTTGCCTACAATCCTAAAATTGGTAGGGAAACCTTGGTAGGCGAGTCCGACTCGCACTTAACCAGCTTTTTTATTATCTTACATTATTCATTATTAAGTAGGCCAATCTATAGTCATGGCATATCCCACTAATGGAAAATTGATACACTAATTAAGATATTATAAATCAGAAACACTTTAAAAGCGTGAGGAAGGTGAATTATCTGAGAGTGCCTAAACACCGGTCGTTAGTAGCCGGCACGCCGATATAAATTAAATTAATATTCTCACGGCAAATCGCCTAATGGAATCGCCCCTGCTATTTAAGACTCGATATTAAGCTAGGGACACAGACTTTAGACCTTTTTTGATGAAAAATAAAAAAAATAATGAAATATGCGTATACACAATATAATATGCAAAGGTGCACATAATATATACGTCGCAGAGTATGAACACGGCACGTCAAACGTTTGACTTGGGTGTGTTCAGAGAATGACAGCACTGTCAGTTGACAATTGTAAATTTTCAGTTTTAAGGCTAGTGGTGTGAAAAGCACTTGCAGTAGCATACTGAACGATTATACTGAGAAGTTATCTGACTTCACCACGTTCCGAATATGGAGGAATACCTAACGACTCAGGAATGCCCACGTACGCTTCTTCGTTATGTATTTGGCTAAACACAATGCGACGCTGGTACTAATGCTGTAACGCGGCAGGACCGGATCTTACAACAGAGATTTCCGAGCCTTGAACGTTGATAACGGCTATCTTGCTGAAGCTACATCTGCCAAATTAGTTGTAATATATTTAGTCCGTCAAATCACCATGGGCATGTTGCATGCAACAACACGTGCAAATAATAAGGTTGTTTTATAAAAATAGTTGTTCCGCGTACTTCTCCATTTTAAGCTTGCCACAATTGTCCCACTTAGAGAACCATTAGCTTGGTTTAATATTAGATGAATTTAAGTCCCCTCTATAAGCGATCGTCGACTAGCCCGTACATTAAAGATAGGAAATGCTTTATGGAAGGCCAATCGACTTGCATTGTCTCAAAAATTGGGACACAAGGATACAAGGAACAAAGTGTCTTAGCACTCTTTTTATTTATTTCTTAAACAAATGAAATCTTGACTGACAGTATGCAAAATTTCTTCATATGATGACACCAAATCATTGTATTCTTTTCATAGATTTGGATCATTTATTTATTGTTTTGGTCAAATTCACTGTCTTAAGTCTGAACTGGCCTCCAATATCTAATATGGAAGGTATACCGAATATGATTTAATATATTCAAGAAGATGTATGAAATCAGCAATTTTTCTATCACGTTTGATCTTTGATCTTACCAACTGAAGGGCAAGCTTTGTTCGTTCATTCAATACTTGTGAGTCTAATGTAATTGTTACTCAAATAACCACTATTACTAAATTTAAAAAAAAATAACTTTAAGTAATTGCAAACACGCTTAGGGTTCTATTATCAAATATTTAATGCCACAAGCAGTGAGGAGCCTGAACTCGATGGTTTTACTAATAGGTTTCGTATTCCACTTCGGGTTCCATCATCAGACCATTGCGATAAAACTATATTATTGTAATGTCACCTTGTCTTTGTATACAATTATTACAAATGAGTTAAAAAGTCAATTTCATAGATTTTATTTTTATTACACTGTTACAAATTTACAAGGCCAGTAGTGGCACAGGGGCACAAAGTGTAACTGTACAACCGACTGGTTGTGGGTTCGATTGCCACTGGAGGAGATGAGATATTTATTTAAATTTATGTTTTATATTTCTTTGCTCTGGTGCCACTTAACACGCAATGACTCCAGAATTCGCCAGAAAGTGGAGAACGGAGTGTCTTAACACTAGGTTCCCTCTGCCTACTCTGCTGTGTCGGGATACAGCATGAAGCTGATTAATATATTTTTATTTTTTACAAAATTACAGGTGCACCTAACAAAAAATGATTAAAAAAATAAACTATGAGATATTAAATGTACGTGAAAGGTAAATTAATCTATAAAATATATCAACATGCACGATACCGACATGCTAAGAAAAAACTACCTCTTAAGTTTTTCCATGTACATTCTTCATTTATTTATATATATTTATAAAATTTGATACGCAGCTAAATTTGAACTTATACAAGTACATTAAATACCTTTATATATAACTTTTGTAGCCTCTGAGCAACCGCTCAAAAAAAAACACTAAATTTCAGTTAAGTTTTCTATATAAATTTATAATTTTCACAAACTTACAACTTTAAATGGACACTATGTTCGTCGAAGCACGTCCTAGCTGTAAGCTCAAATGATAGTGCCTTGTTATAAAATGCTATTTGCTTAAATTACGTAGTAATTTGAATAAACTCTCCAACATTTCCTTTGAGTGAACGGAAATTACTCCATTGGTTTTGTCCGTAAGAGAACAGCGTTAAAACTATTTGTTACATAAGTTTTATACTCTGTTAATGTGAAAGTTGTATTGACACTTTTAAAATGCAAATTGCACATTGCATTACCGCTTATTTAGCGAAGTGTGCTTTCTTGTAGTTATGTATTAAAAATAAACGCCATACATAATTAGGATGTTATAAACGGTTTTGAATTGATAAATTAAAAAATATGTTTGTATCGGATAGCGCCTTTATCGAGGAAGACTACTATTAGGTGCATCATGTCAATCGTTTCGATGTAAACCACTGTATATGTGGTAATTGCTACCTGTGGCACTTAGAATTAGTCATGTGTTATACACAACTCTTATTATTTCTATTTACACGCGGCTTTGTTACGAACAAAGATGTAAAAGCCAGTTAATATTATACAAATGAGGCCGTCTTGGCCTAGGGGTACAAGCGTGCAACTGTAAGCGCGACGATTGTGGGTTTAATTCCCGTTCAACACGCAATACCTCAAAAATTCAGTGGAATGAAAGTATCTTAATGCTATATGCGAGATACAGCGTGAAGCTTGCTTGCTTGCTATCTCCTGATTATTCGGGTCTCTTAATTGACGAAGAATGAAGACCAATCAAATTGGGCGGAAAGTGAAGAACCAAATGTCATAAGATGTGGTACGTGCTACCTATCCCGTTATTTACATATAGTCTTATAAACTATGTAAAATACTTTTAGACAAAAAATCCTTTTAGCACAATTATATCTAAAGCCTCAAGTAATCAGTGAAGTAACCGGATAAATCTTACGAGCTTTAATATCTGATATATCTGTGTCAAGCTTAATGGCTGGCCAACTTTATATGTCAGCTTTTTATAATTTTATGAGGAAATCTTACGTCCCGTGTCACTTGAAAAATCCTAAGTGGATTTTTTTACAGAAAAAGATTATAATTTATTATATTTCTTTTTAAAAAAGTGTAATATAACAGGTTTCTGATATACGTCCCTTGAATGAATACTTGACCCTCTCATTTTTACTGATTCTGATTTTAAAATGAAAATATTTAATTTAAAATAATATGTGTATGATCTTATTATAAAATGATAGTAGAACTGTATTTTATATAGTTTCACTAATTTATTCAAATATTCTGTCAAATTCACGCATCGTCCTGCATAGTAGCGTGAGCAGAGTTCTTTGCTTTGCTATCGAACCAGACTCGGTTTGAGTTGCACTGTTCGGACGGTGCAACTCAACGCCGCATTTTATCATAACTCGAGTGGGAATCGAATCCACATAATGTATATAAACAAAAAATTAATATTACTTACGAGCGTTGAAAGAGAATTTTCTCACTTTTTTTTATCTATCGACCCCAGTACAAAATCTTGTATCATACACGGGATACTTACAGGTCTGTCCTTTAAGTATCCCGTGTATGATACAAGATATCAAAACGAATGACTTGGAAGTTTTCCATGCTTATATTTATAGGCTTACTTTTTCGGGGGAAAGTGGGGAATTAAAATGTTTAAGCGGAGTATCTAAGCATTAGGTTCCCTATGTCCGCCAAAAAACCCTCCCTTCCTGAAAAAGTAGTAACTCGTAAAAATATAAAAATATATAGCGACAGAACCATTACACTTAGACGAGGGTGACCCTAAATAGCGAAATTCACTGTGAATAAAATATTTTTTCAAAGATTCATCAATTTTGGGGTAAAGACACCTACTATTGTAGCCGCTGCTTATTTTAGATAAAGTAACCGTTGAAGGTAATTTAATTCATTTCTATACAAAGGAGCTGACAAAAGACGCGAAAAACGTTTTTTGCGAACAAGACAAGCGTTATAACGTGGGTTGACGTTCAATTGTTATTATCTGAAAATTATTCAAATGTAACTTTTTTTTATGTTTAATATTTTTTTAATCTAGTCACGTAATACGTACTTTGTTTTTCTTTTTTATAAAAAATATAAAGAAATCGAGGATTCTGTACCAATTTCAGGATTGTACGAGTGGGAAGAGGCCAATGGGAAGTTCAATTTATAAAAGGTGACAAACGTAAATTTTCGGAAGTAGGCATTCATTTTGTATTAAGTTAACTCCAATTATAATTTTGTAATTATTTTTTCTATGAACTATTTGTACGTTTACAATGTTAGGTTTTCTCTTTATTTATATACTGCAAGTTCTCACTTCTTGCCAAATCTACATTATAGATAAACACGGGAATTACCCTATAGGTATTGATTACGCGGCAAATTTCATATATAATGCACTAATAATTATGCATAAACGCTCATAATCAATCTTTTAATTGCGTCAATTTAGTAGCTTGATTTTTGTCTATTCTCCAAGGGACCGTGATCTAGAATATTTGATATTTATTTCAGCTCGATACCTCCACGTAATCTCGAGATAAAATGGTCTTAACAGAGGGGCAGACGGGAAATAAAGTGATCCTATAAAGGTTCTGTTTTTTCGTTTTGAGATACGGAACCCAAAAACGTTAAAAATACGTATTAGGTATTTTTTTTAGTTAGCGGGCCACCGATACACTATTTTTGGCATTTTTCACCTCCATTCCAAACGGATGATATCTTCAAAGATCGATCAATGTACATAGCTATTTTAAACCTAATCAAAATTTGCGTCTGACTGTAAGGTTGATAGATGTAAGACCCATGCCCATGCGTGGAATGATTTCATTTTTATTTCTCCGTTCTGCTAATAAAACAAACCGTGGGATTGACTTCTGCATCGAGAATTACGCGAAAAGTGGGCGAAAGTGTTTTTAATGAGGAATGGAGTGTCGTAACATTAGGTTCCCTCTGCTTCCCCCGCTACATGCTGATACCATATGAAAAAAAAATTGAGTAACACAAACAGAACCACAATCACTTACTTGTTCTACAAGTACCGGTCGAATGTTTCATTTGCATTGCAAGAATCAGCAAAACGTGACTGATATCAGAAACGTTGCAGAATAAAAACTTAGAAATTATTTTTTATTTTCTTTGTGTTAAATATTTTCTATAGCCTATTGATAGAACATATGTATTGTTTTACATATATTATTATGGAACTACCATATTTGTTAAAAAAATTATAACATTGTCACTTTATTACCCACTTTTCATCCATTTTCGACTTAAGCTTATAAAATGACTAGATCTACAATCTATTGATATATTTTGTAGCGGGACTGGAACCCACGGCCATTGGAAATTGTCTCGAAAATCTTTATACGCTTGTTATATTTTTTTTACCCTCGGGAGGTCTTTGTCCTCTTTAAAATTGGATTGGAAGAATTTAAGAATGCTTCATTTGAAATATTTTTAAATTACTGAATAACTAGAAAAAAATATAAAAAAATATATTTTGACATAATGTTTGATCACTCATAACAGCAACCCTGATATGCTTTACGCTGTATCCCGCGCACATCAGAGTAGGCAGAGGCAAAGCTTATGCTATAATGTTATAATACTACATACCACATTAAGACACTTCCATTCCTACCTTTCAGTAAATTTATAATGTAAATACGATGTATCAAGGAAAATTAAAATATATATTTAATTATAAAATTTTGCCAAACAGATAATTCAACATATAGCCGGAAACAATACTAGTTCACCACAATTCAATGCAAAACGATCTTTACTGATAATGGAATTGTATGGAAAGAAATAAAAGTATAATTTATGAATAATGTCACTCCCCCTTGACGCAGAAAACAACAATTTCAAAAGATAAATGATTATGATTTAGAAATACCGCTTTGTGAGAACGAAGACGAAGTTTTTGTAACTTTTTTATTATATTGAACATCTTTTATTAAAATAAGTCCTAGATTCATAGTCTAAAAAGCTCGCATACAGCAGAATAGAAACAAAGACGGAATCTTTCACTATGACACTATATTCCCCACGCACCACTCAATTTCCGAGACATTGGTTGACTGACAAACATGAATGTTGAATTGACAATGAATGTACTTATATGTCTTGTTAGATATGTTTTGACTTTTAATAAAGATCATTCCACCACTATCATTTTCCATCAATGTTCCAAAAATTTTCATCAAAAATTCAAGGCCACAATTTATCCACAAAAGCGGAAAAAAATTAATAATTTAAATATAATCATTCCACCGATCGGGGATTGAACCCGCAACCATAGCCGCAGCCGTGTTTCAGAAAATGTGCCACTGCGGCGCTTTTCTCTCCCAACTCTATAAAATATAAATTACTAAGGAAGGCTTTATTTTGTGCTGTCCGTACTCAGCATTATAGCAAAGCTTCTCTTTACACTTTGAATAGTTAAATATTTATTTATCTATGGTTTATAATGCTTTGTCACAAGACAACTGAAACATGAAAATCCGTATAAATTGCATGGCAATATTTAAACACGATGGTTGTAGGTTAAATTTTTGTTTGAGAAAAATATATATATTTTTTATCAGTGTGTTTTTATTTTCGCCTAACACGCAAGGCATTAGGTATAACCCAGTGTTAAAACATTCCGTTCTCAGCTTTCCCGCATATTTTGAGACATTGCATGTTAAGGTACGGAACCCAACTCTATTTTTTGATAAAATAAGGTAATTTAAAAATATACAGACCAACATTTTATATTAAAGAAAACTACTTAAGTCATGATCGACATTGCTACAAAGTTAAGAAACATTTAAAAAAAACCATTGTGTTATAACATAGCAACCGTAACTATGTCAAGAAAAATATACTTTTCATTGTTACTCTTTTAAATAATACGGAACCTTTCATGTGCTAATTCACGTTCACGACTGACCAATTTTAAAAGCTAATACTTTAAAACTACACCGAGTGAAGCCAAGCGCAGGAAAATCGACAAGTTATTTATTTTTAACATTTTAAAAGTAATATTCGACACTAAGTATGGATGCCAGTCGTAGCGCAGCGGCACAATGTGTGCCTAAAACCGACTGGTTGTTGGTTCGATCGCCACTCGAGAAGATGAAATATTTACTTAAATTTATATTTCCATTTCTTCGCTCTGGTGTCGAGGCAAAGCGCGGCGTTGAGTTCTAGAACTTAACACGAAATGCTTCCAGAATTCGGCAGGAAGTGGCGAACGGAGTGTCTTACACTAGGTTCCCCCTGCCTACCCAGCTGTGTGCGGGATACAGCGTGAAGCTGATGTATGGAACAATATGTTAAGAGAATTTAAAATAAAGATAATATAGCTAGTCTTGAATACGCGCCCTTTAACGTCCCGTTAGTTTTTTTTACGTATTCTTAAGATATGTTATTTTTATCTTCACCTATTATTATTGAGCATATTTCATAGAAAATCCAGAGAGAATCTGGCCTGAATACACATCATCACGTTGATAGATATTTTTAAACCTAAACGTTTCTCTGAACGAGTACAGAATCCTGCCACTAAGGCGTTAAAATCTAGTCATACTTAATACTAATATTAGCTTCACGCTATACGCTGCACACATGATGGGTAAGCATAGGGAACCTACTAACAGTAGGTTCCCTATAGTAGGTTACACTCCGTTCCCCACTTTTCAACGAATTTTGAAATGCACCGGGTTGAATGGTAGAACTCAACGCCGCGCTTAGCTTTGTTAAATATTCCATTTCCTCGAGTGGCGATCGAACCCACAATCAGTCGCGTTTACAGTCACACTTTCTACCCCTGCGCCACGACTGGCCTAATACTAATTTAATAAAAACGCAACGTGTCCCATTTCGCCAGACTGATTCAATTTGAAAAATTTTCTATAACTGTTTATATATACTGGATATACTGTAGTTATAGAAGTAAGTAATGTAAAAATCTTCTTGTAGATGTCTTAGTTATTTGTCTCTTAGTTCGAGTAGACGTAAATAATTTGATTGTCTTCACTACAAATTAAAGTTAAGTTAACATGTAATTTCATTGAATAAGCGTATATTTTTTATATTCAAAAATCTCATGTATTAGGATATCACAATTTCATGACAGATAAGATACACTTTTTTAGCTTCACAATGTATCACACATATCGCAGTCATTGGAAACATAGTGTTAAGGCACTATACAAAATTAGTAGATTTCTGCACAATTTTTGAGACATTTCTTGTTTAGTGGTGGAACTCAACGACCTTCAACTCTTTCCCTGAGCGTGGAAATAAAAAAAATGCATTCTTCTAAATAGAAATAGAATAGAACGTATCTAGATTCAGATGCAGTGTCGCTGCGCCACAAAGAAACAAAGACATGTACCATACAGCGTTTTCTCAGGTGTTCTGCCCGTTCTCCACTTTCAGATAGAGATATTACTGCCCTTTCTCTAACTAAATATGGTATTAAAGCTTCATGTTTTGTCCTCTTTTGGGTTTCAGAGAAAACTAAAGACCAAAGGCTACGGTATCTGCATATCTAATTCGCCTCATGGTGGATAAGGCTTCAACAACCTCTTCATTTATACCCTTCATGTGTTTTATATGACCTTTCTCCAGTATAATATGTATTCTCGAAAGTCAATCGAGTTCCCCCTTCTTACCACTAACTCTACCTTTTCTGATTCATACATAATACGGAATTCTTTTAAAAATAAACTAAAAATTGAGCCGCGACGTTTATTCAATATTGGAATAGCTTCTCAATGAAACAGCAATTTTACGGTAACAAGCACTTTATAATAATATGTATATTCGAAAATATAATATGCTATTGAAATAAAAAAATATATAGAATAGCTTGACGCTGTATCGCTTATAGCACGGTAAGCAGAGAGAATCTAGTGGAGTATCTTACTCCATTCCCCACTGCACTGCACCACGGTGCCCTCAAAAAATAACTTCAAATGCTATATTTTATTTATATAGCATAAATGAACATACTCATATAAATGTCATTTAGAATGATAAAAAGACGTATTGAATTATAGCTTCATCGCGCTATGAGGTAGACGAGGATGTGGCGTTTTGCTAACGATGTCACTAATCATCGACTTTTATAAACCTATGTCACGGGTTTAAGCGATTTAACTATGTATGTTTTTTATTATTACAAAAGCAGTTTCTCCTTTTTTTCCGCATAAGAGGCAGAAGAAATTTATTATTAAAATCGTAATTAAATGTAAAAAACCGAGTTCCCTTTTAACACATTCAGCCCAATTTTTGGATGAATCATGAACCGTGAATTCAGTATCAAAATCTTTTTTGTTCACCATATAGACATTGTGAGCATTGTCCTGCCGAGGAACATGTTCTAAGATGAAATCAAACATACAACCATCGTTTATTCTTACACACCGCGCCAATACGGTATAAAAATTATATAATTCAGCTCTTTGATTTATGCCGTATATAGCAGGATAAGCAAAGATAATGTAGTATTAAAATACTACCTTCACCACTTACTGAATTCCAGATATTACGTGTTACGGGTGGCGGAACTCAACGCCGTGCTTTATAATGAAATATATAATTTTCATTATAATCCATTCCCGCGTAAGTCTTACTCTCGTACCGCACATTAATATTTGCGTGAACGGCGTTCATCAAACGACGCGTTCTGTCGTTCAAAAGCCGACAGTTTGTGAAGGTTAATTTGCATTGATTTCTTACTATCTTGCAACTGTAATTACGTAACATAACCTTCCCTACGAACAACCGTATCATATCTGTTACTATGAATTTTTCTATGGGATTTTAGTATTTTAACACGCTCTTATTAGGTCGACTTATGAGTGTGTGACTATATAATTAAAACTAAGACATAGTGTTTGAGGGCGTCGTGGCGCAGGGGCACAAGCGCGTGACTGTAACTTGTGTGGGCACCAGTGGAACTGTTTAGACATTCCGTTCTTATTAAGACATTTCCATTCCCCTCTTTCCACCGAGCCGGCTTAAAGGCCGGCAATGCTCCTGTAGCTCCTCTGATGTTGCACGGGGCCGTAGGCGGCGGTAATCACTTACCATCAGGTGACCCGAACGCTCGTTTGCCTTGTCCTTTTCCATAAAAAAAAAACCAAATTTGGAGGTATTGCGTGTTGAGTGACGGAACTGAACGCAGGGCTTTACCTCGTTACCAGAGCGACACTATAAAAATATAAACACGATATTTTTTTAAATAAATGAAATATAAAAAAGAACCTTAATCATTTTCAATAGATTTGAACCCACAAGCTCACGTGATGGCAAATTAAATTTCATTCGCGAAATTAACTTTATATTTGAGATGATAATAAATGTGGGCGCCTTTGTTTGACAACAAATAAACCTCTGCATCCGGCATTTTATGTTATATACATATTATATGTATGTTTGTACTCATATATTATGTTAATGCGACTCATTTGACATTTTCGCTTCACCTGAATTTATTGATACTAATTGTCACCCGCAACTTTGCGTGAATTTCAAGACATATAACGGAAAATCTCGTTTTGAAATAATTATATAAGTATTTAAAATTAAAATAATATTTATAAAGGCATACTTGTATACTTATTTATATATATTATAAATGGATAGGTTTCCCAAATATGAATTTTAACCCACAACTTCAACGGGCAGCCATACAGACGACAAATTATAAAATTTTCAATATAGCATGCTAGGTTGATAACTTACGTTAACGCACGCTTTCTCTCGCTATCTGACTCAATTTGAACTGCATATTGAGTGACGTAACTCAACACCACACTTTTTCTTATCTGACTGAAGAAATGAAAACTTCTTGCACCCCCTCCTGAATGATGATTGAATCCACCATCATCGCGTTAATTTGACATTTTCATTACTGCTCCACGATAGCCTTAAATTATATCGTTTCCACAAAAGGAGAATGCAGATTGTATTTTCATTTAATGTACGTTAAAACTGAAACGTAACTCAAAAGGTACTTTTAACGCATTTTTAACCTAATTAAACAGGCTTTGAGAGATGTAATGTGATCTTGAAATAGTTGAAAATTGTGACAAATAAAATTCTTTTTACAATTCATCGACATACTCTTTATTATACGTAGGTACAATAGTTGAGGCCGTCGTGGCCCAGCGGACTGTTATTGTAATGGTTGTATGTTCGATTCCCACTCGAAAGAAAGAAATTAGGTATTTTCATTTTCACGTTGTATCTCTGTACTGTATAGCAGCGTAGGCAAGGAGAACATGATGTTAAAACACTTCGTTCTCTACTCACCGAATTGAACAAAACTTAATACGGGCTTTTGCCTTATTATCATAGCACGAAAAATTCTAATCATTTATCAACCAGTGGCAATTGAACCCACAATCACCGCGTTTACAACCAGATACTGTGCCGTTGCGCCACTACGCCCTCAAAGTAAAGGATTACTATATTTTGTCTAATTATAACACAGACACAAGATTATTGAATGTGTATGTACTTTCGAATTGATGATAAACGAGAAAGATCAGATGCACAGATCGTATTGTTTAAAATATATATGGACTCTAAATACAACGTAATAAGCCAAAAATTATCTAGCAATATTAAATGACGGGTTGGTAACAGTGGTAAAGGTCGGGTTTTCGAAATCAAAGGGTTGAGCAGTCTGAATTATGTCCATTTCCTCGCTCTGGTAACAGACTAAGCGCGGCGCAAAGTTCTACTACTCAACGCTTCATGTTTCAAAACTAAGACTGAATATGAAGACGGAGTCTCAGCACTAGGTTCCCTGTTCACATTACTTACTTACAAATACATGATAAATCGTAAAGCTAAAAAAAAATTGTTACATCCGAAATATATCGGAATAAGCCGCAAGAAGAACTACCAATGTAAGATTACAAGTCGGGCTTTCGAAATCAAAGGGTTTAGCGTTTCGTATTTCGACGTTCCAACAATTTTTCAGCATCGTATATTTTTTTCATATAACTGTCACAATACAAATGTTTGTGTGAATGACTTTCGTGAGGGGTTTTTATACGCGTTTCGAGTATATTCAGCTTTGTCGTTTGATGTAGGCGGATAGAAGTAATATCCTCAACTTTTTTTACCTATTCCATTGTTTTTATCTCGCACATAGCAGGATAGACAGCTAGTTCATTCTCATAAAGACACTTCCCGCCGACTTGAAACATTGAGTGTTGAGCGAAAGAAAATATTTCTTAAATATGTAAAATAAAATAAATATTTTATTTCCTCGTATAGGAATCGAACTCACAACCTACGCGGTTACTTGACATGTCGTTCTATTCTTATCTATTGTCTTTTCTATTGTAGTAGTTTAAACTCCTTGTCTTGAAGTTGTAATAAATCAGACCAGTCGCGGGGGCAGAAGCGTGACATTCACACGCTTGCGACAGGTGAACGCGACAGGTTGTGGAGATAATGAAATATTTAATATTTTTATTTCTTCGTTCTGGTATCAAAGCAAAACGCAGCGTTGAGTTCCGCCACTCAACACGCAATACCTTACGCTATACATTTTCCTAGAACTTATTGAAAATATATTGGATACTATTGTATATCAGAGTTACTAATACTCAGAAAGGTCAATTATTCATCGAACCTGAAAAGGGGGAGCTTCTAATATATTTTACAGATGTTAATTTCTTTATGGGTTATTTATTTATTTATTTATTTATTTATTTATGAAGAAAAGATGAAAAAACTAACTCGAAATTGGAAATTGTGTCTCCAATTTGATGCCTTATGTTGTTGTGGTATCTTATGGATATTTGATTCGTCAATTCTTTTGTCTCTCATGGACTTTTAAGAAACTCTACCGTACTAGATTTTCACTTTCCGTTACTCAAAGTTAGATGACGTTGAAAAAACAAAAAATGGTCAGCAGTAAAGACATCTGTGATAAGGCTTCAAATAGTGACCAAATTCAAAAGTCACAAATCTGATAATTGTACTATGAAAGACGTATATATATTTGGACAATAGCGTCATACGTCATACGTACAGAAGAAGTTGTGAAATTTATAGCATGATTTAATAATCATGCTATAAATTTCTGTGTTAATACACACGCCTGTTGGACAGACTCCAAGAGGTGCGAGTTCAAACCCCCTATGGTTAGATTTATAGAATAACGAATAATAAAAAAATATTAAAATACTAAAATAAATTTGCAAAATATTATGAATATTATTAACTCGTTTTCTTTTTCACGACTTTCCACGCATATCACGTTTGACAGTTGACATTTTCTGACCCAATTCGAAACATTCCGTGTTGAGTATCGGAACTATATAATATTAAATAATTAATTCACTTAATATAAGAGTTCACATAAACAAGCTTCTTATGAAATACAATAGGGCTGTTTCTTTACAAAGTTTAGATAAAACTTCACTTACAAGGAAGTTCGTTTAATCTTTAATAATACGGGCTGATCCATTTAGCAGTTTCACGCTGTGTCCCGCCTGTGGCGGCGTAGGCTTTATGTTATGGAAACGGTATGTTCCCCACGTACCGCTCAATTATCGAAAAGTTTCGCGTCAAAAGCCGGAAATCATCTTTATCTTCGAGCCAGTGCAAAGAAATAAAAATAAATAATGCCCTTGACGTGGATTTCGATCCACAACCATGGTGTTGACAGTTAGATTCTTTACATTTTATTCGACGGAAAGTGGAGAAGGAAAATGTCTTAATGGCAACAAGTGTCTTAACACTAGGTTCCCAGGTTCTTTCTGTCTATCCTACTGTGTCTGTCTATCCGGCATACAGCGTGAACTTAATAAAAATATACGTTCTTTTTAGCTTTGTGTTTTTTTTTCACATACGAAGATAAGCAAAAAGAATTCAAGAGAGAGTCGAGACTCTCCGTACACCACTACATATAAACATGTAAGTTAAGAAATATTAAAATCCGTATGAAATGTGACCGTAGCGGAATTTGAATTTGCATCTCTTTGAATCTTTTCGAGTGCAGATCTTGTAATTAATTACCAAACCTAACTTTCCATCTTTATTTACCTCCACCAAGATTTGTAACTAGTTTTATAAATTTAGAATTAAATATAAAAAATTATGATCCAAAATATGGTTTATTAAATGACCACCACTGCAAGCACTTTTGAATTATAAAAATGTCAGTTTTATCATTCCTACACGAAGAAGTTACCATCGGCACGGAAGGCAGTTTTACTGAGAAGAGCCAGCGACAAGCTCGACAGATTTTTTAGAATATTTATGTATATAACATATATTTTCAAATATTTTCATATAATAAATATTTTCATTTTTATGTATATTTTTTATAGTTTTGAATAAATATAGATTTTTTTAAACTTCCTGAGTTATTATTAAGAACTTATAATTCCACTCATATTAATATCATAATAGTAATATTGGTCATTATGTTAATGATATCATCGTAGCGCAGTCACACAGCGTGTAACTGAAAACGCAGCAGATGTGGATTCGATTCCCACTCGGAAGAAAGTATTAATTTCATTTCCTTGTTCTGGTAAATCGCGGCATAGATTTACGCCACTCAATATGTAATGTCTTGAAAATTAGAAAACGGAGTGTCTTAACATTAGATTCCTTCCTCTACTTACCTTGCTTATGCGAGGTATCATGAGTAGCTAAAAATTGCAATCTTGGATAGAAAAAATATTTTTTGTTTAATAGTAAATGTTTAAACACTATAATCCCAATGGCAAAGACCATATTCTGAAATAATACATACAAACTACTACTTAATAAATCTATTTATATTTAAACTTAATTTACCTAAGTTTAGTTTATTTGTTTGCAAAGTTTCAGCTTCTCATTACAGAAAGGAATTGTGGCTGAATTATACATTAGGTTCCCTTGAGATCTGATCTAGTTGCAATGTGGAGTGTACTCGTAGAATACTGTAATGTAGTGCTTACTATACTAACATAGGAGATTTAGAGAACTAGCGTTAGATGAGGTCTGAATTGAAATTCTAGTGTCTTGGAAGAAAAACATAGCACAGCGCCCTGCTGTAGTATGTTATTCTCTTCTCAGTCTTCCGTACAGGCTCGAGACATTGCATTGCGAAATTTATCATCCCAATGTGAGAAATGACTTGCTTCTTTCAATTATCAGAGAGAAAACATTAATATCGACCAATTTCGATTTAGCCAGAAAATTTAGTAAGGGTAATTTAGTAATTTAGTAA
>DWAO01001275.1:0-19713 GCA_018230605.1 Heliconius congener
CATAAAAAAAAAAATCTATTAGCAAATTCGAACTATGATTTAAAATATATTTTTAAATTTTAGTTTGCATTTGTTTAAAATATTTAAAAAAACTTGATATACTTGTCAATGAAAAACTAGAAAAAAATTGATACTTGTATTTCAAAAATTACTGAACCGATTGCAATTAACTTGCTGACTATAAGTCGGAATATGACCCATTTAAATGAAAAAGATCTTTAAATTATTCAGTTTTCGATGAATTTGTAGATAAACATGCAAACTTACTCGTACAAACATGTATAAAATTTAGAGCATGTGCCTTAATAGAATTTCTTATTTGACATGTTTCAATTACAGGTAATTGGTTTTAACACGGAGTAATTTGTTCCTATACGAATTTAACTACGTTACTAGACGATTGCAGCTAAAATAGTATAAAACAGAAATAGTAAAATGGTAAAAATAAATAAATATAATTTTAAGCAAGGCAGGAGAATAAAGCAATAATATACATTTAGGAATACAGTTTGAAGTCTTCGCTAGGTATTCCAGACGTACCGTATTGCAGCGCTATTTTTGCCTCGCTTCGTTTCGTCCGAGTCTTTCAACGGCTTGTCCTTTTTTAGACATCGACTTCTGCACCCTAAATAGCACCTAGTCCTGAAACAAAGGATATTGTGGTTTTTTTTTATTTGTTGCTCTGTAAAATGGAAAATGGAATACTTTCAAGTTTTAGTTTTATAACAAAATGTTGTGCTTAAGGTTAGAGTTGGCGTTATAAGGTTTGAAATTTTATTTAGAAAAAGAATTAAGTACTCGTAATTATATGAGTTTAAGCTATTAATATTAAGCGGAGGATTTTTTCTTTATATAATTAGTGTAGGTGTTAAGAATGTATCTTGGGATTAATAGTGATTTATCACTATGAATCCTACCTTCTCAGTAAAAACCGAGAGATATGACACGAACGAGAGGCCAACGTGGCGCAGTGAGATAGCGTCAATTGTAAACTCAATGAGCTTGGGTTCAATCTCCACTCGGATGAATCAATATTAATAATAATTATTTACATTTTCCCGCCCTGGTCTCGATAATGCTATGCGGAAAAGGCGTTAAGCTACAATGTTAAAAAAATCAAATGTCATTTTCTTTTACTGAATGTAGCATGACGGCAAAGACCGTAAATTTTCTTTTCAGCGTTATTCTATGCGTTATGGCATAGATAAACTAGTGTCAGAACTTTCCCTTCTACGATTTTCGTGAGAACTCTAGATATTGTGTATTAATAGTGAAACTCAACGTCTGCTTTTGTTTAACGAGATGTCAGACGTTAAAATAATTTAATTTCATTTATTACCACAATTGGAAATCGAAACCACAACAGTCACGTTTACAGTCAAATTTAACCTGTTGCTTAACGCTGGCCTCCTTTTTCTGTATTTAGAAATTTCTTTAAACAATACATCTTTATTATTTTTTCTTTCACACAAAATCTTCGAGACAATAAAGCAAAGCCTCAACTATCTTATACTTTCAGTAATGTTCATATATTCGTGTAGTTGAAAGCCACTTTTCCACGTTATTATATTTAAGAGGTAGGATATACCGAGGAGGTATTAGCTTTTTATGGAGACTTACACTTAAGTGAAGTTATCTCAGAATAATAGGCACAGTTTACGAGTGGTTCGCCGTAAACACGCCAACTTCACTTATGTTGAATCAAAAAATTATGTTTTGTTGCGAAAAATATGTTTTGTTTGTATTTGAAACAATTTTATGTTTCTTACGTTTATAGGGACTAGTATTATAGACTAGATTGTTTGTAATTACATTGCTGTTTCACGTTCAGTGATTTATTTAAATGATAAATGACATTACAAATGAAAAAAGAAGAACATAGAAGAAAACAAAATTTGAACGTAGCTATAGTGAACCATATGAATAGAAATCATTCTGTTGAAAAACCCAAAAGATAAACGCAACAAATTTACCTTACAGACTATTTCTGAAATAATCTTCCACTTCAGTTGTTTCGTGCTGTAAACACTGATCTAATATTTGAGGTAATCCTTGAACAAGTATTAACATCGATATTACTCTTTGTATTAAAATTTTCATTTTACTTGTAATAAACTTGCTTATTAAAACAGAAGGTTACTTTTCAGTGCCTTCGTAAAGTATTTTTAACGAACTAAGCGACATTTATGGCTTAATGCCTAAAAAAATCTATATTTTTTGCCGTGATTTTCGTATAGCGGCTGTCGTGTCGCAGCTGCACACCGGACTGGCTGTAAACGCTGTAATTGTGGATTCGACTTCCTTGAATATATATTTTTTACTTTTTTTTATCTATTAACAAGACAAAGCGTGGCGTTGAGTTTCATCGCTTAACAGATTAAATAGGTTCTCTCTATCTACTCTATTATTTTGCAAGAAGCAAAAAAAATGAAATATATAATTTATACTAATAGGATAATTGTCAATTTTTATAATAAATACATTAAATATATAAACTATTGGTATTCCTAAAAAGGCATAAAAACAGAAACAATTGTTTTTATATAACTAAATAAAAACAACACGAATCCCTAAAATGAACTACGATAATATACAATATATTTTTATTTCATATGATACTTTTATCTCTTACCTTACTAATTCGAGACAATCCGTAGATGTGATGGAACTTAGCGCCACGCTTTACCTTGCCATAACAAAATAATTAACCTCACATACTAAAGTAAAGCGCTTATAGCGATTGGTTGATTTATATATTATTATAAATTTTAATTGTTCATTTTTAATTTCTTATTAAATATTTTTTTAATTTTTATTTAAATAATATTATATTAATATTTATGCGCGTATGTGTTGGTGTCTGTGTAATTAATTTAAATAAAAAAAGTAATGTATATTCCACGTTATCTGAGTAAAGGACGCTGTGCCTCTGTACCATTATGGTCTATTTTTACATTTGAAACTGTTATTTATCCATCTAGAGGTAAATTGAAATTCTGAGTGGAAATTAAAGAATAACATCTGCATAGAAATTACGAAATAGTCCAATGTCAAGAAGCAAGTATATACAGAGTGATAGTAGCTCAATTTTCGAGACACTGTGTGTGTCGTGTGTCAACTGACGGAACTTGACACCGCATTTCATCAATCAGGGTGGAGGAAAAACAGTAATTTAAATATAATAATTCCCCATGAGGCGGCAGTCGTGGTGCAGATGCTCAAGCGTGCAACTGTAAACTTGACAGGTTGTGGGTTCGATTCCCATTTGAGGAATTGAAATATTAAGTCCTTACATATGAAATTGGCGTTCTGTCGTATTGGTCACTTTAACAAATTTCCCCACTTTGGTTAGAAATTTCAAATTCAAATTTATACAGCAATTTACTATGTATTTGTGTTTCCGTCATTATTTTGTTTTTTGCTATTTGCATCACTCAGTTTACAAAATGGAAAACTTGAAATATCGCGTTATTTATGAGTACGCGTTCCACCAGGGCGAATGATGTGCATGGCGGTCGTGTCGCAAAAGGAAATTCACTGCGTTTTTGGTTCCACTTTTTAGTTTTGGAAATTTCGACCTGTGAAACAAGCCCCGTGGACGGCCGCAGACCCAAGTTGAGAATGAAAAGTTGAAGGCACTTGATGAAAATCGTACTCACGTCATGAATTCAGTGAAGCAAACGTCAATAAATAATGAAGAGTTTTTAGTTGAATCATTACCTATGATAAAAAGTAGATGGAAGCGTTCATTTCAATGGTTGAATCCTGTGCTGTTGAAAAAAATGTTATTTAATTCATTCATTTCGTCGCTCTAGTAACGATTCGGCGGGAAGTGCAAAACAGAAGTGTCTTAATGGGAACGAAATGCCTTAACCAGGTCCCCAAGCTCGCACCGCCTACACTAACTAACCATGTGCGAGATACAGCGTGAAGCTAATAATTACCTCATGAGGGGATCAAAAATACACAAACGTCCACTCCATTACGCCATGATGGCAAAGAAAACATAGGTAATATTTCTCCAAATTCAAAATATTCCCAGCACCGTTTGATACAATTATAAGACGCCTTAGATCAACAACAATAAACGTTCCAAAGTAAAGCGTGCTTCGCTTCGCGAGTTATTGAATGCGATAATAATAAATTTAAATTATAGGCCGGATATTCCCCCTTTCAGGTAATTTTCTCGAATTCGCGGGTGCGCTCGGCCGAGATGCTGTGCTTCAGTGCTCTCAGCTACAAGTTTGTCGAAGTTCTTTATACGTCATTTTCAGTAACATAAACTCTTTAATACTTTATAGTTAGGCTTTTGAATTTAGCAAAGATATATTTTACATAGGAAGACGTTATTGTTTTTTCATTTCTTATAGTATCACGCTGTATTCCGCATATAGCAAGTTAGGCAGAGGGAACCTAGCCAGCCTGTTTTAGACATTTTGAAGCTCACGCCTAAATTCGAGACATTGAGTGTTGAGTAACGGAACTCTACGCCGCACTTCGTCTTGTTACTAGAGCGGTAAATGAAAATGGTTTATTGCCCTAAGTGATAATCATAATTATATCTTAATTCTAAGCTAGCGACCCACTCGCTGCTTCTCTCGTTTAAATTACTGAATTATTTACTTAATGCACTGAAATAAGTTCATGTTTTTGTTTTTTGTTTTGTTTTAATGTAAGTTTGCAAAGGTCGTAAGATTTCTAATGTAAAAATTATTAAAACCTTAGGGCAACATTTTTGTAGTTCACTTAAGAATATTAAATTGTTTTGAAAAAAAAAGTTATCTATTTTTATAATAAATACTAATCAGTGCCTGTACGTGGAAGATAACATACTAGAAAAAATCACTTTACACACCACGTCATCTGAACACAATAACAACTTTACAAACAGTGAACTTACAATCAGAATTCATTTTCTACTTTCTTCTTTTTAATTGTAAAATAAAATGGAAAGATATGTGATTTATTCGGCTTAACGATTTTAATTAAATTATATAATATAGCTTCACTTGCGATTAATCGACGCCGTTTGATTATGTTAGATTTGAATGATTACTATTAAAATAAGTGTATCCTTTATTATAAAAACTTATAAGTTGCTTTGGGCCTTGAACTATTATCATGTCAAAATTCATTTACTTCCATCCAACGTCGTTTTATATCAATATTTCAGCTTCACGCTGTATCCCGCACACAGCAGGGTAGGCAGAAGGAGCCTAGTGTTAAGACACTCCATTCGCCATTTTCAGCCGAATTCTGGAGGCATTGCGTGGTGACTGGCGGAACTCAACGCCGCGTTTTGCCTCGATACCAGAGCAAACAAATGGAAATATAAAATTAAATAAATATTTCATGTCCTCGAGTGGGGATCGAACCACTAATCGATTTTGCAGTCACACTTTATGTCTCTGCGCCACGACTGGCCTCAGTCTCGTTCGTTTTATGTAATTCGTCATATTCGATTTTTAAGGAAACTACAATGTAAATCGTGATGAATCCCAAAAAAGATCTTCCTCCAGACCCTGCGATAGAAAAATCATCCAGCTCTATCTGGTACTTTTTGCGTGATTGGAGAACAAACTAACAGACGGACAGACAAGAACTCTGCTAATTGGTTTTTAATCATCCTGATTTTTCTATTTTTTTTTATCTTTCATATACAGAATCGACTTTTCTATCCTTTCATTATATATAGAGATAAAGATGTTATACACTAAAATATTCAAATTTACAGTTGCAATAGTGACGTAAGCAATTAAATAATGTAGTCTTTCCACATACAATGACATATTTCAGTTATTTTTCGAAAAAATACATTGTTGCAGCAGATTAGCGATTTTACCAACATTTTTACTCAGAAAAAAAATCAAAATTTTAAGAAACCTCTTACACCATAATTATACAATAGGAGTCTGTGCATAAAGCATAACTACAAATTTTATTCTATTTACCCATTAAGCCATAATTTAAATTCACGTGCCAGATGTAAATGAATTATTGACTTCACACCCCCGACTATATATAATACTGGCAAATAAATAATGGCGATGTTTAAAACTAATTTTAAACCGGGACAGAATCGACAATACCAAATTAATACCGGAATAATATAAGCCGTCGTGGCGCAGTGGCAGCGTGACGGTAAACGTGAGGGTTGTGGGAATGAGTTATTTTGGTCACTTCGCTCTGGTTACAAGATTAAGCGCGGCGATGTTCCGCCAATCAACATGCGATTTTTTGAAAGTTGGGCAATGGAGTCTTTTAATAATAGGTTACCTCTGCTGATCCAGCTGAGCGTAAATATATTTAATAAAGAGGAAAATAATATTTTTCCTCTTTGTTATATAGCGAAGCTAGAAATATTTGTAATTCTATCAACGGGAGAGCTATTTCTATGAGCTTCATACTGTATCCCTCATATAACGTGGTAATCAGAACCAACTAAGTGTTAAGACACTGTCTTCCTCACACACTGCCGTGTTGAGTAGCAGGACTTAACGATGCGTATTGTCATTTTAACATTGTGAGAAAATAGAATTGTTTTTACATTACCCAAATGGTACTCGAACCCGAAACGTTTTTGTTCACTGTCAGATGCTGTGTCACGACGAACTCAATTATATTATCTATAAGTCCGCAAAAGTAAAAAATTGCGTGAAAAGGAAATATATTATCTCAGAGTCTTTCTGAAGATATGAACGGTTGTTTTTACCGTGTAACCGCTTATGCGGCTAAATTAGAAAACAATAAAAAATCTCGGAAGTATTCTGTTGTGCGCAATGTATACGTATATGAGTATATATTTTTTCGAACCACTAAGTCATAAATCGTAGTCAAATTTACTGCGTACGTTTATTTTAGAGACATTTAGTACTGTATAACGAGATTAATCGTTGATACGCAGATATACCCTCGAGTAAGGATCAAATCCACAACCATAGCATACAGTATGTTACAGTCATCACGATGACAGGTTACAGTAGGCAAAGAGAACCTAGTGCTAAGATACACTGGTTTGTCCATTTTGCCTGAATTTTTGATGCTATTGGTTTTCGTTCGGACACTCAATACCGGCGTTACATTTCGAAATCCTGAGTCCACAATCTTGAGCGAGAGATCGAATCCACAATTAAAGTTTGAGTTTCAGGCCAATGATCGAAATGATATATAACATATTTTCATTTCTCCACGCTGGTGTTGAGGCAAAGCGTTCCATTAACACACAATAACTCCAAAATTCAGTGGACAATGGGACACTCACCACTAGGTTCCCTCTTCCTAACCTGCTGTTTGCGATAGAAAGAAGGAGATTTCACTTTTTGTAGTTCACACGAACAGAGTTGCAGGCTACGACATTACTACTTTATACAATAGTACGAAGGCACCACGATCGTCTAACTCAATTTCCTGATGTTATTCAACCAGCTCCCAGTATCTATTCAGGTTGCTACAAGAATATCTTATTATATACTTAAACTCGATTTCGTGTCCCAGTTACTGTAAGTGAATTACCGAAGTGGCGTAGCGTTTTGTTGTTGTACTAATTAATTATAAGTTTTAGTGTAGTTATAAGGGGTTTATTAGTATCGAATATATTGTATTATATAAAGTTTCAAGCCAAAAACAATTTTAATATATTTTTTTGTCCTGTTGATAAGAAGGTGGGGAGAGTAATGAGACAGATCGTATGCACTGCCCATTTTTCGAGACATTAAGTGTTGCTGGGAGGAACTCAATACTGCACTTTGTTTTATTACTAGAACGAATAAATGAAAATAATTGATTAATTCTCCGTGTAAGAGTCGAAACTTATAGCCGTCGCGTTACAGTCCGACGCGCCGCCACTGCGCAACGATGAATTAATGTTTTAAATAACAAGGTGATGTCAGTTGTGGCGCATTGGCACAAAATGTGACTATATGTGTGATGTTAAAATCGACTGGTTGTGGGTTAAATCCCCAATCGAGGAAATAAAATATTTACTTACATTTATATTTTCATTTCTTCGTTCTGGTGTCGAGGTAAAGCGCGGCGTTGAATTTCGCCACTCAACACGCAATACTTTCAGAACTCGGCAGAAAGTGGAGAGTGGTGTGTCTTACCAATAGGTTCTCTCTGCCTAAATACTTATTTAGAAAACGTATAAAAATTTGAACGTAGCGGGACTCGAACCCGCGCCTCCTGGAAACCGACCAGGAGGCGCGGGTCTCTCTGCCTACCCTGCTGTATGCGGGATACAATGTGAAGCTGAAAAAAAATAACAAGGTACGCCCCTTGCCAATCTGTTTTGAGATATTACATATGAAGTGACAGTCCAATGTCGCGTTTTTTCTTATCAGAACGAGGAAATTAATATTAGTGAAATATAATCTTTTCGACCTTTTTTCGAATGGTCCACTAAGAAAGGCAAGATATTTAGGAAAGTATAACAAAATGGATGATATACGCTTGTTACAGATTATTTTAGTAGTCATGGGTCTACCGAGATGGTAAATATACTTAATTATATCCACCTAAGTAGGAATCGAATCTACAACTATCACGTTCAATCAAACTCTGAAGCCAAAAAAGTAATAGAGTTTAATAGCGACATTTTATTTCAGCTTTAAGAAGGAAACCTTTCTGTGCATAGGACGATAGACTCAGTAAATCTAAGGCGATCCGTTCGTTCCGTTCCGTTCATTTCCGCCCAATTTTCGTTCCACCGTTTAACATCGCGTGTTAAACGGTGGAACTCAACGCTATGTTTTGCTTACCAGAGTGAAAAAAAAATTCGTTCGACGTTAAGAACATAATAGTTCCTTCATTATTTCGTTAGTGTTCTATTTAAGTTTGTCTGGTTCTCTACGGTCTGTCATTTTATTAAGCTTTAAATCCTGCAAATTGGTACGTCCATGTGGGGTTCCCCTAATCCTACAAAACCAGGCTTAGTGTTAAGTTTTAAGCCTGTATAATACATAATTCACCTAATATATGTATATATATACAACATATGGGTCGATATATTCGTATTACACTGTGTGACTGTAAATGCGATGCTTATGGACCGTTCTCCGCTTAGGATAGTGGTTTACTTTAATTTTCCTGTTCTGACTAGAAAACACGTCGTTGAGTTCCACCACTTAACACGAAAATATCTCAAATGCGAGCGGTAAGAGGAGAACGGAGGGTCTTGATACTACATTATCTCTGGCTACCCTGTTATGCGAAAATAATGACGAAACGATGGTGTTTTAGGGTTCCGTACCTTTTGAAAAAAGAGGAACCCTTTTGAGATCACTATGTTCTCCGTCCGTCCGTCTGTCACCTACAATTGATCTACAATTTTTGTATGGAAGCTTCGGTGGGCGCCCGACTCGCATTTTTTTTAAATATAATGCAGAACGGAACGGAAGAGTCTTAATACTAGATTCCCTATAATGAGTATAATGTGAAGACTCTCTGGTCTCCGCCCAAATTTAAAACACTGTATGTTGAGTGACGGAACTCAACGCCACCCTTTCTTTGTCGAAACGGGAAAATGAAAACAATGAATTCCTCCGAGTGGGGATTGAACCTACAACTATCGTGTTTTCAATCGTGCACCACAGTCCTACTAACACAATGGCATAATATAAAATGTGTCCTTTAAATAAAATAGTAAACTTTAAAATTATTTAAATCAAATACAATAGGAAAAACTTTGGTTGAAGCGTTCCGAAGGAATGCTCCAATTTAATCTCCTTAACGACCAAATTCCTGTTGTAGGAATATTGTGGTACAAAATTTACAATTTAAAATTTAATGTTATATCCTCCGGCCATTACTGAGCTGAAGACTGGCTTTTTCATAATTATGCAAAATTTAAAATGATAACTTTGAATACTGAGATGCCTTTTTGGTGAGACTTACAAGTTGTGTTTATCAAGTACCAGCTGTTATCTCCGGCTTTGTTCTCGTGGTGAAATAACATTCAGTTGTTTATTGATAGCGGGTTCGTTTCCCATTTGATGCAATGGTATATTTTCATTAAGAGTGTTGAGTTTAACTTAACACATTATGTTTCAACAATTGGGCGGCGGATTTGGGTCGATATGTTTTAATACTATTAAATCCCTCTGTCCAAATGGAGAACATAGCATAAAGCTATAATAATAATATATAAACGTGTTCTCATATTTTGTACTAATATAAGTAAGATCGGGTGTATCGTACAGGAGGAGGACATCTTAAGCGCAATCTGTTTAATTTTCCTCTCGTTCATGTAAGTATTGTTGTATATGTAGGTAGTGAGGTGTGAGCTGTCTAATCTAATCTAATTTTGAATTATTTATATTTTAATGACTTTTAAGTCAATTAAAACTGGCCAACATACTGTATAATTTTTACTTACTTCATCACATTTACCAGATCTTTAATTATTATATAACGACGAAAAATGCGTAACACATTGAACCTCTTCCGCTAAAGCGGCATTTCATTATTTCTTATAAAATAGCTGGACCGTTATGGCTATTCATTGGATGGTTTAGATTTTCAGTTTTTATATATTGGTAACCGTAGCGTTTACACTCAAATGCTGTACAGAAGCACAACGACGACTTAAATTTATTATAATCTTCTCGAAAATAATTTGCTTACACAAAAATCGAGATGTTTTTACCATTTTTAAGCAAACAACAAAAAAAAACATCACCATTTCCTCCAAGTTAATTAGTGGTCCAATAGTCGAGATAAAATAGACCGATAGCGAAAAAGGTGCAGTTAAAACGTCTTATATCGCTGATTTAAATCTAATTCTGCACTTAATACGCCCATGGCAGCTGACGTTGAAACAATTTGAAAAGTGAGCTGGTAACCTAAATGTGTTGCGTCTTTGATTTTTTTTGGAAATTAGATAGAACAATTAAAACTAAGCCTTTAAGTTTTGTTTTCACCTTAAGATTATTGTGAAAAGATAGGAGGGTAAGCCGCTTCGTTACGGCACCAGTCTGGCTGGTTTCCCTTTCTAGAGAAAGGAAAACCTATACAGAAGTACCCATGGCTACTTTTCTTTCACACTCACAGCGCTACCCTTATTTAGCATAGACGCTTCTCTCTCCTCTCTTCAAATGGCAACCACGACCGCCTAAATGCTCATTGTTACTTATGTAGGAATAAATACTGATACTTATATTGTACAATAAATTATTATAAACATACACCAAATTCTAATGTTCATATTCAAGAATTATAAATAAGAATAAAATTCGTAGCGTTCGGCGCTCCGTTCTCTCTAAGTACCCCGCTAGGGATAAGGCGTGAACCTAGTATAGTACAGTATGTATTTTATAATCAATAAAATATTTAATTAATAAATAACCTTCTCTTCTATTATCATATTAATTTACATAACATAACTATGCCTACTAATACATACTTTGGGGTATGGTGTGCCACTGCGCCAGGACGGGCCTCAAATATATATGTAATTTTTTTTCTCAACATATTTAAATGTCTCAGTGTGCCGTACTTAGAGCTAGGTAGTTATCATATTTTTTATTATTATTTGTTTTAAAATGTGTTGATTTCTGATGAATATGACCGCCACTATATATAAACAAGATTTCTTTGATAATCTGTTTATAGTGTTATGTCTATTAATGTTATGTCTTTTCAACGAACGGTAAGTAAATCAGTTTCTATGAGATGGCGTATTTAAAAGTATCGTATACCGTAATATTGAAATTTTTATAGATAGATATGTAATGTAAGAGATACAGCGTGAAGCTTAAAAAAAACCTTAATTTTGTTATGTAAACAAAACAACTTTACTTGCTTCACGTACAGTAAAGCTTAACCTGTCACACTGCCCTAGCACGGGCTAACCGCACTCCTGCGGGATTTGCTTAAATATTTGGTAAAATTTTTATATAAACGGTTGTTATAATTTCGTGGTGTATTTCAAGAGTGTATGTTTAAATAACAGTTGGGGGCGGATTTTATTCGGTGGAATATTTAAAGATAGGCCGCGGCGTTAAGTTCCGCCTCTCTACACGCAATTTTTCTAAAATTAAGCGGTGCGTTGGAACCAAATGTCTTAATACTAGGTTTCCTTTACTATACTTATTTTATAATATTTTAAATATTTTTCTTTGTCTGTTCAGATGGTGTGTTCTGTCGATGTAAAGTTTCAACACCTCCCAAGAAATGAAGTTCACTAAGTACATATATAGTATTTCAAAGTAAGATAAAAATTACAATAACTAACACGAAACCCATAAGTATGAATTCGTAATGAATAAAGAATTTTAACTTGTACAAAATTGTACAAAATTTGGCTTTAAGCGTTAAGTGAAAGTTGCATATAATTAAATTAGAAAAATATGTTTTTTGAGGTCTACGTTTCTTACACTTCATATAAGACTACGCTGATGATAGTAGAATAAAGCTACTAAAATAAGCTCAAAGCTTTTTAAGATGACAAAAGTCTTTCTCAAAATTAGACCAACAGATTTAGCTACTGAAAAATGTGCATTTAAATTAATTGATTATTGAGGCCTGTCCTAGCGCAGGGGAACAAGCGTGGACTGTAAACGTGAAGTTGTGGGTTCGATTTCCACTCGAAGAAATAACATATTTAATATTATAATTTCCTCGCTCTGATAACGGAGGCAAAGCCTGGCGTTGAGTTCCGCTATTTAACACGTAATTTGTCCAGAATTCGATGGAAATTGGGGAACGAAACTGTTTTAGGGGAAATGGAAAGTCTTAACACTAAGTCCCCAGGTTCCCTCTACCTACCCTACCATATACAGTATACAGCGTGAAACTATAAAAATACTACTACTACTAGCTTCACGCTTTATCCCTAGCGGGGTATAAAAATAAATTAATATAAATTGAGGTGTAAATAAAATATAAATAAATGCTTTTATTATTATTTGTAAGACGATGTAAACAGATAATCAAGTTGGAGAAGTTACTCTTGTCATTTTCCTCACACTTTTGAAACATTGTGTGTTGAGTGGTGGAACTCACTCTCACTTCCATGCCAGAACGCACAAAAATATTCAATAATAAAATATTCAAATATAATATTTCCGCGAATGTGAAACTGAAGGCTCTGCTTCATTTTATTGAAGTAGAAAGAAACATTTTATATATGTATTCCTATCATAGACGCCAATCTAATGGCTTTTGCCAATCGAATGGCAAAAAGGGGCGTGTATAATCATTCTTCTTCTTCATCAGTGATAATCAAAGTTACGGCCATCCCATTTACAGTGGAGAACAGAGTGTCCTGTTCTCTGCTGCTAAACAAAAAAATAAATATTTCTTCATTAAAAATATAAAATAAAACATCCAAACGTATCGCACATCGAAATAGAGAATAGTTTAATTGCAATGCCACGCATCGCAGCTCTTTCCGCTTCAAAACAAATACCTCAAGTTCCAAAGCGTAGTGCCGATGAAATTCTAATAATCTCTTAATGAAATATGCGTTCCTGTACCTACTGTGAAATTTAGAGGCAAAATAGTTTATATGAAATTAATAAACGAGTCGTGGCGCAGGGTCACAAGCATGACTAAACGTGACGGGCCGTGTGTTCGATTCCCATTTTAGATAATGAAATCTATACTTATAAGTATATTAGTAGCTGAAGAATGTGTTTGTTTGTTTGGCTGAATACGCTAATCTTAAAAATTATATGTTATTTTAATAAAATATTTTTGTATAGGATAGCCCATTTATTGAGGAAAGTTATAGGGTGTATAATAAAAATAATAAGAAATAAAATAAAGAAAAGAAAGGCTATAGGCTATATATGACATCACGCTATGACTTCATTTCATCGTACGCCGCAACATAACAATATATGTATATTTGTTATTGTTTGTTTTATATATTTTTTCAGTAGATAATAAAATATAATAAATCGTGTATGTTGTGTATCTACATATTATAAATTCGTGTAGTAACTGTGTCAGTCTGTCTATTTGTGATCGTGATCTTGGCCAAACCGTTTGGCGTAGTAGGCCGCGAAGCCGATTGTGATTCAATTCCAGAGAGAGATATATAGAGATACTTGACACTCTTTGAATACCTTGGGATAAACATATTCAACTTTTTTCTCATGTGCTTAATAGCGCAATTCTTGGCGTGCGCTGGATCAACCCTATGAGACGCATACAAACAATATTCTACAAAAATATTATAATTTTTTTTTACCTTTCTAATGAGATACATTGACTGGTATGTGTTTGAGCCGTAATAGGTTAGTTAGAATTTTTATATATAGTCCTGGTTAGATTAAATATTTTGTTTTGTTTTAAACTGGTATAATGTTACTTATTACTTTTAATTTAGATACTTTTAAATAGTTACTTTAGCTTGGTCATATTGATACTATTGCTGGCTTTGGTTACTTTTACTATCTTTTTAACCATTGTAATTATATAGTTACATGATTTTTCCAATATTAACAATTTCTCTTAATGACTTTTACTTATTTTATTTCGTCATTTCAAGTAAATAGATTTGTTTTTGATATTATGCATTTTATTTCCCTTACTTATATGTATTTATTATTCTTTTTTTGGTTTATTTTATTCCTTGATAATTAATTATTTCTTGAAAATAGAAAATAATTTCATTGATGTATTAAATAAATATTCGATAGTTCAAGATAAGGCGAATTAATTTTATAATTTTCTTAACTTTTAAAGATGCAAGCGTGGCGTTGAGTTCCGCAACTAAACACGCAATACCTCCAGAATTGGGCGGAAAGTAGGGAACGCAAGTGTCTCAATGGAAACGGAGTGTTAACATTACCTAAATCAATAAAACAAATCAATTTAACCTTTAAGTACCGAGGCGAGGCATTTACGGCAACGGCTGGTTGACAGGTTGTTATATTTAGCTCTTCCTAGGTGTGACCTCATGCACTTGCTGCGAGCTAGTGTCAATGCAAATGAGTCTGATAATTATATATTTTTTTCAGCTTCACGCTGTATCCCGCACACAGTAGGGTAGGCAGAGGCAACCTAGTCTTAAGAAATTTCGTTTCAAACTTTCTACCGAATTCTGGAGGCATTGTTTTGTTTTGAGTGGCAGAACTCAACGCTGTGCTTTGCCTCGACACCAGAGAAGTAAATTTAAGTAATTATTTAATCTAGTGGGGATCGAACTCACAACCAGTCGTTTTTACAGTCACACTTTGTGCCTCTGCGCCACGACTGGTCTCAATAGATAATTGTAATACAATTTAAATAAGTACATAACTTTAAAATTTTGGAGCGATATCTTAGGTCCGTTATTAGTACTAACGTTAGTTTATTGACATGAGAAATTGAGTAGAAGATAAACATCCGTTGTAAATATCCTCATGGCCAATTTCCGGTGAAATCATGTATTTGATCGTGCTTTAGCTATTTATTATTTGTTGGACTCAATTCGATTAATTGAGAACAAGATGGATATACGCCATTGTAGGGATGTGTGCTTGGAAAATAACTATTATGCGGTTAAATCGAAGTAAATACGTTTCATTACATTATATTAGGTTCGTTATAATATTAATTAATTATTAATTATAACTATTCAATATATATTGAGGTTATTGTGATGTAGTAGTACAGTTTTACTATGGTGGCTAGTTCGTTTCCTATTCTTAAGGGTATAAATAAATTTTATACATTTAAAAATATAAAAAAAAACACTCTTCCGAGGGTGGGACCAGGGTCCAAGCAATCGGTGGCTAGGGCTCTTGAGATAGGAACCTCCTCACAATACTCACCATCTCAAGTAAAACTACTTTCTGCATCCGGTTCTTTATCTGACAGCTAAGCGATCAAACAGATAACCTCTTAGGTTGAAGCTTTACTCTATTAAACCGTTATATGAAACCACTATCGGCACAATTATTATTAAGTTATTTTTAAAGGATTTATTAAGGAGTAGAATAACTTTTATTACAGTTAATACCGTGCTTGGCTGGCGCCACCGTGCCCGCTTGTTTATACGAATGTTTTTTTTTTTAATATTATTTAAGTGTATTTAATAAATCTTGGTTGATTATTTTAGTATAGTTATTTACACTGTATTCGTAACATGCCTTAATAACTAAATAACTAACGATATAACAATGATAATGAACGCTATCGAACTTACAAACATTGCACTTATACTTAGACGTTGTACTACTGCGCCACAACGGGTTTAGAAGTTCTTCAATATATTGAACACTGCAAAACATATATAAATAATCACTCATGCATTAATGATTTTTATTAGCTTATTAAAATCCTTATCGAGTGGTTACGCTCTGAATACTAAAAAAAATTGTTATTTAAATATTCTATATCTCTTAACATTTTATAAATATTAATATTAATATTGATTATGACCATTACCATATTATTAACGTTGAAATATTTTTCAGGATTGAAATATGTTTTATTGGAGGCAATTTTAAATTTAAAACATTAAAGAATAATAAAGTTATGTTTTAAATATGTTTAATTTTTTTTGCTTTACATTGTATCCACCAATAACCTTATTAGGCTAGAAGGAACCTGTTTAGATATTCCTTTTGCCATGTAATAGAAGGACCCTAAAATTGATTCTTGTATACACCCATCTTATATGATTTAACAATCTTTATATTGAATCCATTTACTAATCGACTTTACTCGATTACGCTATTGTTATTTGATATTGTATAAAATTTGGTAGTTAATTTTTTTATGCTTACTTAAGAAATAAAACAGAACCTTTTATCAGATTGTATTGTCTTTGTTTATAGAAAATCAACATAAATAAAAATAAAAACCTTTTTTATAGGGCAAATATTTTAAATAGGAAACATACATACATACAAAATAGAAACTATTTATAGTCTGAACAAGTCATTATATCAGTATAATATAAATTTCTCCACTGTCAGATTACATTTGAACATTTATTGCACTCTGTTTGTGTATATCTTTTCAGTTTCAATGAACGGGAGGTAGTGGCTTTTCTATACTCTCTATTCTTTTCTTTATAGGAAATTCAGGAGGTTTATACTTGTATCAAGTTTCGAGTAGATTTTTTTTCTCCATCTATACATTTGGTTATTCAATACTCAACTTCCTCATAAATTTCAGTCCATTTGGCTTTTCAATTTTGGAATGATTGTTCTGACATACATCATATTTAACATGTCATTTACTACAACAGTCGCACTGGTTAGATCTTGTGCCTCGAAGAGTAAATTCCGAAGAATACATATATCTAGTAGGGCGTAGGCGACGTCCATGGGAATCCTATGAAAAACTTCCGGATGACTGGTTTACGTTTCCCATTAAAAGATTTTCCTTTGCTCCAGAAATTCTGGCTGCCGTCACTGTTGCTTCAAGGCGATTCGAGCGAAGATCATCAGGCCTTCGTCTACCATCAGGTGGTTACATTTAACTGAATCCCCTTTCGCCTTGTTCTGGTATCAATGCTACCTTAACAAGACCCTGTAGCCCTAACATAATTTATATACAAGCTTTAACTTAAGACAGACTATCAGATCTATCCAAGAATAAAAGAAAGAGAAAGTATAGTGGGAACCATTTCTCACTTTTTCGCATATATGCACTGGCGATGTGAAGACAATAATTTATCTGGAGATAGCTACGTCGGCACATAAATCACGACGCGTTTTTCACGCGGTACGATCGCCCTTTGTAAATATACGGCTAAGCAATTGATATTTACCAGGCTATGTATTTTTCATGATTAAAAATGTTATTTGAGGTCATCGTGGAACAGGAGCACAGCATGTGATATATAAACGCAACTGCTGTGGATTCGATTTCTACTCGGGAATATATTATTTTTATTTCCTTGCTTTTTCAATAAGGCAAAGCGTGACGATGAGTTTTGCTACAAAACACGTGGTGAACGTGTCCGTAGAGCATATCTCTCTGATATATACAGGATACATTGAAAGCTAAAAAATAAAAAAAAATTAAAACAAAAACATATAGCATAACAATTGATATGCTACACGCGCGTCACCAACGAATGTTCCTAAAATGTCCAAAAACGAAACTGACATCAATATATTTCAGTAAACCGCAGTCTAACACCGGCCGAATGTATAAAAAAGGCAATAGCCATTCCTTTATAACGATGTGTGGGTTATACAAATACATATATTCTAATTCAACCCTGATATAGTAACAGTATACGTGATAGTCGTGGGTTCTTTATACACTCTGGGGAATGAGTGTATTTAATTTTTATTCAAAACGTAAGTAACAACAACAACTTAACTTTAGTGCTTCCTGTGCTGGTCTTTATTCTGGCTTAATCATATTTTGGATAAATTGAGTATTAATTCAAGGTTGGACATAAAATTCAAATGGAGAACAGAGTGTACTAACACTAGATTCCGCCCCACTTAATGCGAGTAGGCGAATAATGCCCACGCTCAATTTTGGAGACATTGCACGTAAAGTGACGGAGCTCAATGCTGCTTTATCATACTAGAGCGAAACAAAAATAACTTATACCCCCGAGTGGAAATCGCTAGCGCTAATAGTCACACGACGGCCTTAGTAAATGCGTATATTCATCGATTCTTTAAAAGGTAAAGAATCTTATTAATATAAAGACCCTTGTTGGGGTTCGTTAAGGGTTTTCGTAATGGTAGTTCGGGGTAAAGAAAACAAGAAATAATGAGGTGAGGGCAAACTCAGTTAAGAATTTTGTTACGTTTGAAATAAACAGTTAATGGTATTATAGACTTTTATCGTTTTTTAGGTGAATTGAATAAATTTTATGGGTAATTTTCTGGTTTTCTGAGCTTTTGATATTTTGACAGACACTATAGGTTTATTTATTGCCGAACACATATTATTTTTTTTTGTGTACTTGATGAAAAACGCTGCTAAACGCTTTTTCTTGCAGATCAGAATAGGCAGATAGAATCTAGTGTTAAAACACTCCGCTCCACACTTTCCTCCGAATTTTCATTTTCCGGAGTGTTATACTGAGTTATTAGTAGTTTGGCCTCAACCCCGGGGGAGCAGGTAAAAGCTAGTTATTGCACAATTACAAACGTTGTGTGTTGAGTGTGTTGAGTGGCGGAACTCATCGCCATGCTTGGCTTACTTATCAGAGCGTGGAAATGAAAATAATATATATTTCGTTTCCTCGAGTAGGAATTGAACTCACAACCTGTCGCGTTTACAGTCGCACTCTTATGCCCAAGCACAACCTCTGGCTTCTATGCGTTTATTTTAACTTAAACTATATATTCTATGTAAAAACTAAACATAAATCACAATTATATTTTTATTTTTCATGTCAAATCAAAAAAAACACAACGTACAAGTATGCAAGAAAAATATTACAATTATGTATTTGGAGACTCTTAGGTCGAAAATTTTGTGAGAGAAAAGGTCAGGTGCTTATCCCTTTTTACGCATAGATTTATTCTCGTTGGTACGAAATATTTGATGTCGAGCGGAATGAAAGACTCAACTATCTATATATCTATAAGTATTTCTTCAGTCAATAAAATCTTTACCAGGAACCCCGCTAATTTAAAAAGGTCCCGATTGTTAATACTAATAAACTCTTGGGCTTGTTTATTTTCTTTTTAGTTTTCTGCAGTCGAGGTTTTGTTTTTACAAATATTTTTTAATTGAGATATTACGTCTTAAGTGGCGGAGATTAACACCAAACTTCTATTTGCCAGCCAATTTTGACATATA